>LBNU01027784.1:2043-43517 GCA_014162995.1 Artemisia annua | reverse complement strand
ATGAGTTGACTACTAGAAAACTTGTGTGCTTATTTTCTTCTGCCAATTCGGGTCATGCTCAAGCATCTGTTTGCAACATTGTTGCAACTGTTCATCCTGAAGCTGCCGGTGCTCTTCACAAAGAATGCATAACACTTGTCACAAGATGTACCGGTTTATCGAATAATAAGGAAAAACAAGTACAAGTGAGGGAGGTTCCTCAGGAAAGAAGAGAAAAGCCAGCCAAACATGCTACAAAAGATTCGGGAAAATCTAAGCGGACCAGTGGGAAGAAGAGTTCTGATGCTAAAAGTAGTTTTTATGAGGATTACATTGTTTCTGTAGGCATAGCTTGGCAATTAAAGGATTTGCTCACACACAGCAACACACAGAAAGCAGTGTTAGGGTGTAAAAGTCTTGAATATGCATTTCACGCTTTAAAGGTTCTATAAGTGCAGGGGCCTTAAAGGAATTTCTGGCTATATAAGGAAAAGTTTGACATTAGGGTTTCATTATCTAATTCGCCTTTCTTTTCTTATATCTCATTCTCTCGNTTCTTTTCTTATATCTCATTTTCTGTATTTTGTATTTTGTAATGCACGAATTTCATATCTCCCCTTACTTTTATAATTAATTTTATATATACCAAAGTACACTCATATATAAAATGCATAATGTTCAATGTTTTTAAAGCATGTTTGAGTAAATATTAAATCTAAGGATAGCCCTTTTCTGATTATCTTCGTTCTCTTTATTTGATCCTATCATTGTTAAGTGTTGAGTGACTTTTGTAGTGAGTTGATTTCAACCTTTAAAGGGGACAATCTTTCTTTCTTTGTATGTTTGGTTGCATTTATTTGGGGACAATCTTTAGGAGCGATTCTTGGTGTCCTTGTGATTGTGATTGTTGATACCATTTTTGCATTAATCAACATGATATTAATTAATTACAAGATCAAACTCAATCCGGCAACCCTTCCACAAAATGACCCTAGTGTCGCAAGTTTATAAGTATGATGACCAAATTAATAAACCCGTTTACATTAGTAACGTAGAAGCACAAAAATGAAACTTTGTTTCCTTAACCCTATTTGTTAAAGATAGTGGAAATCCAACGTGGAGGACGAGTTGCTGAGGTGGATGACAAGTTGGCATGGGTGAAGGGTAAACAACCAGTAACCCTTCCACAAAATGACCCTATTGTCGCAAGTTATAAGTATGATGACCAAATTAATAAACCCGATTACATTAGTAACCTAGAAGCACAAAATGAAACTTTGTTTCCTTTGGGCAAATTTTGGTGAAACTTTAGTGACCTCCGTGTATATAAACCCTTTTTTCTTCCATGAGCAATCTGTTATGCAAATCATCAAGCAAATGTTGAGGAGGCAATGAGAAACCAAAGTCTTGGACTGATTTAGAACAACTGTTGAGGATCATTTCTATTTCATAAATGATGTACTCCTTTATCTCTGGACTGTTCACGTGGAGGTTTCTAATGCCGCTTGTTTGTGAAGCTTTTTGCTAGGATTTTACTAACTTACTATGCGGGATTTCTTACTGAGGCTCTTCCCCCTTTTTTTGCATCTAAGGACTGGATTGATTATTGTAAGACAATTTCTCTATTGATTTTTGTAAAAGTTTTGGACATGATTGATCACAGAAACACAAACACACTCCTACTATACACATATAAATAATAAGCATGCATGTCATATTTGCATTAAACAAAACAAGTTATATATATATATATATATATATATATATATATATATATATATATATATATATATATATATATATATATATATATATATATACACACACACACACACTAACCTGTGACTTTGTGACAGCAACTGAGCGAAAAAAAAAGATGCGACAGATGAGACAAGATGAATTACGTGATATATATTAGGGTTTTTATTAGGGGGTACTTTAGTAATTGAATATGCCCACAGCTCTTGTAAATATCCACAGCTTCAAAATGAAGCATTGGAAAATTAGTTTTCCTAAAAAATTGCTACAACTCATTGCTCTTTTGCCAAACGTACCTCAAAAATAAAAAAGCTCATTCCTCACCGCTCATTGCCCAAAAAAGCTCCAAAATGCTCCAAAAAGCTGCGCGCCAAACACAGCCATAGTCATTTTGATTTACATTATTAGGTTTGGAGTAATAATTTTTTTTTGAAAATTACCTTTTTGTCCAATAAAATTGCACGGTAACCTTTCTCTGGTGGGTCTCTAGCCATCCATGCCCTATACACCTTGGCTTCTATAATTTTGTTCCTGCTCGTTGTTTGCAACTCCTTGATGCTAGTTTCCGTCATCCTGTATATAGAGAAAAAAAATATAGCACTGTTAGTCTTTTTTCTAGTTTAGCATGTTAATTTAGGCAAAGTACAACATCTACTTTGTATGGTTTAATATGTTTTATGCAATACATTTGAAGCATCAAATAGAAAAATATAGGCAGTAATGTATAGAATGCAATGCAATGAGAGTGCATACTAAAACACATCAGGCACATAATATATTGGAAATTTAGCTTGCAAAATAGTAAACCAGTAAATAACATGTATTCTATGGAGATAGCATGGACCTCTGGTGAGCAAATTTTGTTCAAGAAGTGTTTATAAACAATGTTTTTTGTTGTGTTTGGCGCACGTTCAGGTTCGTATGTGAGAAGAATCCTTAAACCATTAGGTGGCGTTGCATGTGATAATGCTACATATAACTGCCCATGGCCAAACACTAGTTGTGGAAGATAGACACCAATTTTGCTAAAAGACTGTCCTTGACTTTTATTGATGGTCATACCGTAGCAAAGTTTCAATGGGAATTGTTTTCGTTTGAAAATGAAAGGGTAATTGGGGTCTTTGTGTGTTAAAGGGATTCTGTGAATATACACTTTCTCTCCAATTCTTGTCCCTGTAATAATCTCTGCTTCAATCAGTTTTGACATAAGGTTTTTGACTATCATTCTTGTACCATTGCAAAGCCCACCTCCCAAATTTACATTTCTTAGTAGCATGATTGGAACTCCAATTTTTAGTTGAAGGTTGTTTGGTGGTAAACCTGGAAATTTGAAAGTGTTTAGGTATTCTAGTGGGTATAACATTTCAGTTGCAGCTCCATTTTTTCCAATAGGAATTGCTTCATCTGAACTTATGTATGTTGTATATTCTCCTTCTACTTGCGACAATATTCTTTCATTTATTGTATCGGCAGTCTCATTCTTGGGACATACAATTGCTTTTTGCTGGAAGAGTTGTGCACTTTGGGTTTTTTAATGTTTCTTTATCATAGATGAAATTAATCAATGCTTGTATGCCATTTTCATCATTTGGTATATGATATTGGGAAGGAATTGTAACCCGGGCAGCTTCTTGCGGATCTTGTTCGTCAAGTTCTCCAAGTTTACCGTCGCTGACATCTAGCAACCATGAAGAGAAGTCGCTTACTCTTTTTCTTTCGTCTTCATTCAAGTTTGTTTGAAGGACTCTCATGTTTTGTTTAAATCTGTAGACTTTAAAATGATGCCACAAATATGATTTAGCAATTGATGACCCAATTACCTGTGACTTTGTCGGTTTTTTTTTACTGGTAGTGTTTGCCTGAAATCACCACCTAACATAACTGGTTTTCCACCAAAGGGTTTATCGGAATCATTTAAAATATCTCTAAGAGTTCTATCAAGTGTTTCAAAACAACGATGATCATTCATTGGTGCTTCATCTCACAAAATTAAGTAAGTTTCAGTAAGCAACTTTGCCATCAACGTATTCTTTTTTATGCTACACATTGATACGTCATCTAATTCAAGTGATATTTCAAACCTTAAGTGCGAAGTAAAGATGCGATACCTGAAGATGCAACAGCCAACGCAATTTTCCCTTCTGAATGTAGCGTATTAATAATTGTTTTCCAAAGGAAAGTCTTTCCCGTTCCACCATGACCATAGACAAACACCATCTGTTGTTCTTTATTCGCACATGCATTGATTATAAGGTCGTAAATCTCCCGCTGTTCACTATTTAATTTGACAACTGACACGGCGACATCTTGTTGCAATTGTTCACGGTTGTAATTTTTTTCTTGGGTTATGGTACACGGAGGTCACTAAAGTTTCACCAAAATTTGCCCTAAGGAAACAAAGTTTCAGTTTGTGCTTCTAGGTTACTAATGTAAATGTTACCGAGTCTTTATGTTACTAATGTAAATGTTACCGGTTCTTTATGTTACCATTATTTAATCAAAAAAATTGACCCCTCTCTTATTATAATATCTGGTTAAAGCTGCCCTTAAGGATGAGTTGACTACTAAAAAACTTGTGTGCTTATTTTCTTCTGCCAATTCGGGTCATGCTCAAGCATCTGTTTGCAACATTGTTGCAACTGTTCATCCTGAAGCTGCCGGTGCTCTTCGCCAAGAATGCATGGCACTTGTCACAAGATGTATCGGTTTATCGGATAATAAGGAAAAACAAGTACAAGTGAGGGAGGTTCCTCAGGAAAGAAGAGAAAAGCCAGCCAAACATGCTACAAAAGATTCGGGAAAATCTAAGCGGACCAGTGGGAAGAAGAGTTCTGATGCTAAAAGTAGTTTTTATGAGGATTACATTGTTTCTGTAGGCATAGCTTGGCAATTAAAGGATTTGCTCACACACAGCAACACACAGAAAGCAGTGTTAGGGTGTAAAAGTCTTGAATCTGCATTTCACGCTTTAAAGGTTCTATAAGTGCAGGGGCCTTAAAGGAATTTCTGGCTATATAAGGAAAAGTTTGACATTAGGGTTTCATTATCTAATTCGCCTTTCTTTTCTTATATCTCATTTTCTGTATTTTGTATTTTATAATGCACGAATTTCATATCTCCCTTTACTTTTATAATTAATTTTATATATACCAAAGCACACTCATATATAAAATGCATAATGTTCAATGTTTTTAAAGCATGTTTGAGTAAATATTAAATCTAAGGATAGCCCTTTTCTGATTATCTTCGTTCTCTTTATTTGATCCTATCATTGTTAAGTGTTGAGTGACTTTTGTAGTGAGTTGATTTCAACCTTTAAAGGGGACAATCTTTCTTTCTTTGTATGTTTGGTTGCATTTATTTAGGGACAATCTTTAGGAGCGATTCTTGGTGTCCTTGTGATTGTGATTGTTGATACCATTTTTGCATTAATCAACATGATATTAATTAATTACAAGATCAAACTCAATCCGGCAACCCTTCCACAAAATGACCCTAGTGTCGCAAGTTTATAAGTATGATGACCAAATTAATAAACCCGTTTACATTAGTAACCTAGAAGCACAAAAATGAAACTTTGTTTCCTTAGGGCAAATTTTAGTAAAACTTTAGTGACCTCCGTGTACCATAACCCTATTTGTTAAAGATAGTGGAAATCCAACGTGGAGGACGAGTTGCTGAGGTGGATGACAAGTTGGCATGGGTGAAGGGTAAACAACCGGTAACCCTTCCACAAAATGACCCTATTGTCGCAAGTTTATAAGTATGATGACCAAATTAATAACCCGATTACATTAGTAACCTAGAAGCACAAAATAAAACTTTGTTTCCTTAGGGCAAATTTTGGTGAAACTTTAGTGACCTCCGTGTATATAAACCTTTTTTCTTCCATGAGCAATCTGTTATGCAAATCATCAAGCAAATGTTGTGGAGGCAATGAGAAACCAAAGTCTTGGACTGATTTAGAACAGCTGTTGAGGATCATTTCTATTTCATAAATGATGTACTCCTTTATCTCTGGACTGTTCACGTGGAGGTTTCTAATGCCGCTTGTTTGTGAAGCTTTTTGCTGGGATGTCATCTTTCATACGATGCCAATGTCTTTCCCAAAGCTGTAGAGGTTCTGCAACTTCACAATATATCAAAATCTGGGCAAAAAGAGTCCGTAATTTGCTGTTGTTGCTGACGCTGATGCCTCTTGTAATGCTATGTCACATTCTTTGTCATCATCAAGTAGACCAATAGCTTGACATGCCTGACGATATGTATGAAAGAGTTGGTTGTTGACGGTATGGACATTAGCAAATGACTTTCAACCTTTCTGGTAGGCAAGTAACATGCGGAAGTAAAAAAGTTCTCCTACGGCTGGATGCACATATACCAGTCTGCCAATTGAATATTTGGTCTTAATTTTTCTGCGCCTCCATGTTTTTGTGTTTTCGTACCGAGCATATTCAGACGGAAAGTCTAAATATGTCAAATGTCGCCCATCTTCAAAGAGTTCATTATACGTAAACCAGTCTGTAAGTGTTGTTAATTTTCTTTCATCATCTGTTACAACATACCCCAAAGGCCCTTTGTCATGGAAAGTGATTTTTTGCATATCTTTAAGGTGAACTACAAGTATCTGCACAACTGGCTCTTTATGATGTATAGGGAAATCAAGTATCCTCCAGCAGGCTTCATGTGGACAGATAAACCGGCTGTCAATGAAGTTTTTGATTTCATCTATCTGTATCTTAGGAGTAGATGACGATGGCCCTGGATCACCGATTGGTTTTATAATACATGCCGCAATTCGATCTGTGCCTTTGGAGATATATTTGAATAGATACTTTATAAGCATACTCCATCCACAATATTCAACGTTAATGTGAGCATGAAACATGAGACAAAGTAGACGGTTATATGGTACGATGTACGCACTGTCTAATTTGAACTCACCCTTTGGTACATAGGCTGATGTTCTTCTTCTGCGATAGTGTATGTGGCCATCGTTATCAAGGTAAGTGCTTTCGTTGTATTCTTTTGGGAAATGCTTGCTGCACACACCTTCTTGCATACACGGGGCATCGGGTTTATCATTTTCACATGGCCCATGTACCATCATATCTGCAACAACTCTATAGCCTTCTGGATCATATATTTTATCAGGTAGTTCTGCAGAAATGAAGTTGTCGATTTCTGTAGGATCTTTTATTTTGTCATTCGCGTATATCCATAAGAGTGTGTCACAATGCGGAAAACCACGTTTTTGGAATTCAATGGTATAAAGAACTGCATAAAAAAACAATAGGTAAGAACAGTAAGTATCATAGGTTGAAGTTTATGTAAAAGAATCTAAATTTTTTGTTAAGATAATGGTGTAAAAGTGTTACTTACCCCCGGTACAACGGCCAAAGATCTCTTGTTCTTTTAGCATTGTTATAAAATATTGGACCTTTTGCTCAAAAACACGATCAATTACATCAGCTCTGTCGGATGGTGTCAATTTTGGATATCTTTTCATGCGTTACTTAATCTATGGTCAGTTAGTATTGCATGTAAAAGTAATGAAAAATTACGGGTTTCCAAGAACTCGGCATATGGCAAGCGCATCAAGGTAATGGTTATACATATATCTTGGACCGCCAGTGAAACTTGAAGGAAGAATTATTTTTTGGCCTATCTCAGCTCCGAAATGGTCTCCTCTCGACATCGCATCACAAATGCCTGAAAGACATTAAGTTCTCAGATTGTTTTGCTTCGATCTTATAAATTCAAAGCACTCTTGCTCGAGTGTACAGTATACGAAGACCACATATTGTTGGAAGAGTCTGCCACCTCTAAAGAGAAGACCGTATTGGTCAAACCGTTCATGTATCTGGTATTTGTAATACATATTCATAGACAGCTTCATCCTCTTCCTATTTGCGTTGACACCTTTTAATGTCATTCTTGTATTGTAACCAGGCTGACCATATACAAAAAGGAGAGGAAACTGGAGCGACATGTATGAGCTGTGAAGTTTATTGACTCTTTTTGGCTGCCTATCTTTGTATTCTATGATAATGTCATAGTCTGTCTGGCTATTTGCATCATTTTCAAGCACTATTGCTCCTAGAGTTCCAGAAGAGGGTAACTGATATTCTTGAGCTCTAACGACATTATAAAGCTAGATCTTGAACTCGGGTACGTTTTCTTCATTGCATTTATCTCTTGCTGTTTCCACAAAAAGGCTCCAGCCTGTTACTAACTTCATTTTGTATGTCATAAACATAAAGTTGCAAAAACTTTGGCTCATTCTCATTGGTAGGACACAATGTGCCTATCCACTAGTGTATTTGACCTGAAATTCTGAACACATACGACCCCTTTCCATTGTTTATTGAATCATCAATTTATGCTCCAGAAGAGGTCATACTAAACATCTGGTTATATGCCCGGATGTTATCTAGAAAATGTTTATTTTTGAATAGATATTTGAAATATTGAGGTGGATCTAATTCTTTTCTAAGGTAGACCTGGCCTCCTCCACAACATTTGCTGTATTTTAGGTTATGCCGCTGAGAATATCCTTTCAACCTTTCCCCGTACCAAAATGATACGTTGCAATACTGGCATGCATAATCAGCATCACCCAAATCAATGTACAATTTTGATACATCTGCAATTTGAAACGAAAAACAGTGTTAGAGTTAGTTTCCTATTAACATAAACAATTAGTTAGGATTTTTTTATTATTATTATTATAATAGATTTTGTTTTTAGTACCTTCACTATATAATGTTGTTGAAGGTGTTGCCATATGTTCATTTGCATGTTGTCTCTTTGATTGGTGGCTTTCTTCATGATTAAATAGACTTTGGTTTGTTGCCCGTCATATGTCGTTGTGAGTGTGTCATTTGTTTGCCTTCCCTGTTGTGTTTGCTGGTGTTGACGCCTGTGTATTGTACATCCTTGCATGTATAAGTTGATACACCAACTGCAGTTATTAGGTATTTTTTCAGTTAACTATTGCCAATATGTGGTTAGACACTAGTATTTGTAATAGTGACTGTAGAAGTAGAAGGAGGTCTCACCATTAGGGTTGACATAAGGCACAGTAGTTTGGGTTCTGGAACAATGATAAGTGTAATCAGAATTTGGATATTCAAAACATATACTCTTCCCTTTAACAACAAATGTTCCTGTATGGAATAAATGCTGGCTGTTAGTACATATGAGACAACTTTTCTGGAAGCTACTAATGCTAAAACTGTTTTTAAAATTAGTTGTATGAATAAATGCATTTAATGCTACTTTAGGGTTCAAGTATTTATTTATTTATTTATTTATTTTCCCTCACCTTCTTTGTTATCATATAATGATGATGCGAAACCAGTGCCGCATTCATTTGAAGATTCTGTGCCCGTTTCACATTGTTGTATACCAATACCGTCTTCACTAATCAGGGTAGCTGGTAAAGTGTAAGAACGATCATGTGAATCATAAACATCATACGGATGAATTAAGCTTGCACCAAAAATAACCAAATTTAATGGTCATAAAATATAATTGCATAACATGTAACAAATAATGAAACTGGCCTTTTTTTTCTTGTCATTGTGTAATTCAGGTGCATTTGTTGTATCGATTTTACGCTTTCGTGTTTCATATGTCGAATTGTAGCTGTCTTTACTGACATTTGGCGGCAGATATTGTAGTAAGTTTTCCTGGTGCTGTAAACTTTCGAAACCTGCTTGTAATCCATTTAATGAAAATGATTCTTCATTTGCAGGTGAAGTGGTGTTTGGACCATGTTCTGTTGTAACAAAATTTGTCGTTCGACGATATCGTGGCTGTTTTCTTTAGCAATTTTCTTGGTCTCTCGCATTTGACTCATTTGGAGTTTGCATATGTAATGCATGGGCAGTATTCAGGTTATACATATAATTTTCCAACGATTGCGAAGAATATATTCTTATAGACCTTCTAGGCATCTTTTAAAGTGCAGTTTGGAAATTTGTAGTAGGTAGAGAATATATAGCAAAAAATGCAACAATGTAGCTAACAGATACCTATGCATAATAGAATGCAATGCATAATTGTGTATGGATAAAGCCAAACTGGAACTGTTAGTAAATTTATATGTATATGTATAAATTGAAACAATTAACATGGTGCATCTAAATATTTACAAAGATAAGTGGGATTGCTGCATATGTTGCATGTACTTAGATACTGCAGTTGTCCAGCTTTCGACTATGGTTATTACCTGCATGAAAGAATGGTATGTAAGTTAGAAAAGACATCAAAGAAAGAAAAAAGGAGCCAAGATATTTAGTATGAAACACTAAACAACGACATGGGTGGGAAGTAAAACAAAAGATTCTACATTTTTGTTTCTTCTTGGTGTTTGGTACCTTTCTTTTTTGTTTCTTCTTGATTTTTGATGTGTTAGATGAAAGTAGACAAAGATTGGTGTAGAAGTTTCTGGTGTTACCTGTACCAAACCAAAAATGTGGAGCTTTATGTGTTAAACAAAAGGTGGCAGAGAGAAAACGGATCAAGGGGAGTATTACAGGTCTATTACGGGGAGCTATAGTACCCATAACTTTTATGTAACGGATGAATAGTTGTTTTAACAGTTTTCCTACGGGACGGGAGCACAGTATCCCGTTTGTCCTTCGTCCATTCAGAATGCGCCTCATGCACCACTATAAACAGCATACGATGTACTCTAATTGTACTCCACGAATATACACCACATATGTTGCAATTATGTATCCGTAATGACTTTTGTAATCCATTTTTTTTGCCCAACGCAAAAACTGCCTATTAGAATATATTATAATTTTTTAATTACTAATGGATCAGAAAATTTATAATACAACACTTAGTGATAAACTCTCTAAAATAAAATTTTAACACTACTGCTTTTATAGCAATTTCATTACATAAGAGCTTTAGTAAGAAGCTCGAAGTAAAGAGGAATAACCACGAGTTTCTAAAAGCAAGTTTCAGATACATATCTCATTTGATTCGTAACGGGTTCGATTTTTTTTACCCAAGAACAAACCATTAGTGATAAAGAATTTTAATCTCTTTTTCAAGGTTTCCATTATTAGGTATGAACGAGTGGGTTAACCCGTGCGTTGCTGCGGGAGCGTTGTTGTAACGTTTATTTAGACTCAATTGTTAGTATATGAGTGTGTTTTGAATAAGCATTGTGTCAATGCTTAGAACTTTATGATTAAGATCCTTTGAAGCCCGCTTGTATAAAATAGATTATTTAGAAAGACATTATCGTGTGACCATTGTCACATGTTGTGATAACCTGTTTTATAAACTATAAAAAAGAGATTTCTATTTCAAAAATCACTATTTCTAATTCTACTAATGTACATATCAAATGCTCTTGATGGAAATGGAAGCTTTAATGATCCAAGAATACTGATAATCAGTTTCTTCTGCAGCTCCAACCTCAAAGAAACTCATCACCAAAAAAAAACTTTGGTGAAATAAATCATAGATGCGGGCGTAGAAAAACCAATATGTTTCAATTTTTGGGATGAACTAAACTTATATGACCTTATAGGTATTTGGATTTTGTTCAAGGAGCATTGCTAAAGAATCATATCTCAACTTCTCTTTCTCCTGATCTTCGTTCCGATAATGCTTCATTTCCTGCATATACATCAAAATTTGTCTGCTTAAATAAGATGGAAAACCGAACATGCAGTAATCAATCCTAGCTACTCATTTTCAAGTTTAAAAGTATTTTTAGATGTAAACTTGAGGTAGCATGTAAGATGGATCTAAAAGAAAAGATTGTCCAACGTCTCTAAGTGTAATTATCGATCTAATCCCATGTTAAATTGTTCAAAACAATATACAAATCTTATATCACCACTGCCACAATTGTTCCTCTGGTAAATATACACATCCACTCTAATTATATTCACTATTATATATCAACTACTGATCTCAAATTTAATTTGNTCAAAAATAAAATTTTAACACTACTGCTTTTATAGCAATTTCATTACATAAGAGCTTTAGTAAGAAGCTCGAAGTAAAGAGGAATAACCACGAGTTTCTAAAAGCAAGTTTCAGATACATATCTCATTTGATTCGTAACGGGTTCGATTTTTTTTACCCAAGAACAAACCATTAGTGATAAAGAATTTTAATTTCTTTTTCAAGGTTTCCATTATTAGGTATGAACGAGTGGGTTAACCCGTGCGTTGCTGCGGGAGCGTTGTTGTAATGTTTATTTAGACTCAATTGTTAGTATATGAGTGTGTTTTGAATAAGCATTGTGTCGATGCTTAGAACTTTATGATTAAGATCCTTTGAAGCCCGTTTGTATAAAATAGATTATTTAGAAAGACATTATCGTGTGACCATTGTCACATGTTGTGATAACCTGTTTTATAAACTATAAAAAAGAGATTTCTATTTTAAAAATCACTATTTCTACTTCTACTAATGTTCATATCAAATGCTCTTGATGGAAATGGAAGCTTTAATGATCCAAGAATACTGATAATCAGTTTCTTCTGCAGCTCCAACTCCGCTTGAAAATCCATTAGCATCTTCTATAATTCAAACATCGCATTCAACCTCAAAGAAACTCATCACCAAAAAAAACTTTGGTGAAATAAATCATAGATGCGGGCATAGAAAAACCAATATGTTTCAATTTTTGCGATGAACTAAACTTATATGACCTTATAGGTATTTGGATTTTGTTCAAGGAGCATTGCTAAAGAATCATTTCTCAACTTCTCTTTCTCCTGATCTTCGTTCCGATAATGCTTCATTTCCTGCATATACATCAAAATTTGTCTGCTTAAATAAGATGGAAAACCAAACATGCAGTAATCAATCCTAGCTACTCATTTTCAAGTTTAAAAGTATTTTTAGATGTAAACTTGAGGTAGCATGTAAGATGGATCTAAAAGAAAAGATTGTCCAACGTCTCTAAGTGTAATTATCGATCTAATCCCATGTTAAATTGTTCAAAACAATATACAAATCTTATATCACCACTGCCACAATTGTTCCTCTGGTAAATATACACATCCACTCTAATTATATTCACTATTATATATCAAATACTGATCTCAAATTTAATTTAAAAGTTAGTGATTACATGGATGAAGTATAAAACTCTCTCCATTTAAGAGGAACACCTAACATGTTGCCAATAGCATCTGCTTACTTGCTCCCCACTGATTCTTCACAACATCCTCTGAAGTGCATAATAGTTTGCAAGACTTTGGGCTGTAGAACTGGGCAAAAGGTCATGATATAGAATCAGAAACTTTGAAGTTTAAGATTGAAAGAGTATGTAAATGAACGCGTACACCACCATTTTCAGTCAACGTGCGACCAAAACCAAAAGGGCATGGGCTATCATTACAAATAATAGCTAGATCAAACACATAAGAAGCCAAAGGAGCATAGAACATTACATTTAACAGTTGCTACAGAAGCACACAAAATGCAAAAGTTGTGGAAATGAAACAATTGCAGTACCAATTTGTTAAACAAATTATTGCATCTAATCATTGTGTATATATATTCTCCCAACTGTTTATGTTCTCACTTCAAGATACCAATCTTGTGTAACATATAAGTTACCACTGTCACTCTTCCTATATAATTAGCGTAAAATGAAAACCATCAAATTGAGAACTATGCCCTCACTTTAGATTATAGAATCAGGTAAAATCCACAATTATCGTCAAACTTTCTATAAATATTCTAAGCATGATCAATTGCTTAAATTCAAGTCTTAGAGTGTGTTTGGGATTGCGTTTTGAGGGTCATTATCGCACATGAAAACACATTTAAATAGACGACAACGTTTGGAAAACTCTTTTAAGAAGTGAATATATGCATTTTCTCTGTTGTAGCACTGGAAATACAGATTAACACATGGTATTAAAAACCGCGGTGCATAACCATCTATATGCTCGTCAATTATGCTAATGAAGACATGTCCCAAAGATAAAAACACATATGTTGCAAACTAATGAATATGTTGTAATTAAAAGATAATGCGAGTTTATAAAACTGTAAGTAGAAAAACATATTACTCAGCATCAAATCAAAGTAAAAAAAACGAATAAACACAAAATTATAAATAAAAAATCATGAACATGTAACAGTAACAATTGTGTTTATATAAGTTATATTTTCTGTGTTCCATGTTGAAAAATAAAGTGTAACATGGGCAAAGCCACTGCCATGTCAATTGCTACATCGCTATGCATAATTTCATTTTATAAAAGGTGTTTGTGCAAAATTTCAGTTATAAAGGGCTGATTGGTTGCTAGAATATAAGGGTGGTTTGGTTGCTGAAATTTTATGCAGAAAAGCAATTTTAGAGTGGCTATTTGGCTGTTGATTAAATCTAGATACAACCAATGCTGCAAAAGGTAAATAGCCATTAACAACAACAACAGTTGCGACAACAGTAGCTGTAGAACGTAACCATAACTTAGTTTATGTGTGTGTGGTTTAGGGAGTGTTTGGGATTTGTTTATTTTAAGATGTTTGTGTGTGTTGACTGTGTAAGTATCTAGTTCATTGTAAGATAAGTAAGCAATCCCAAACACTACAAAGGCTAAAAAGGCAAGGAAAATGGTATGACTAATAGACTTAGAAGATTCCGATTTAGAAAAAGTTATGTATATGAATCATGTCCAGTTAAACACAAACAATTTTTCAGATTAAAAGTTGATAGTCAAACATATATGTGGTTTCACTTTCCGTATTATCTTCAAGTATAAAAAAGAAGTATAAAAAGTACCTCTTTATGGTCAGCAAGGGTTCCAACGATAGATGCATCAATAGCATCTTGGTTACGAAACACAAAATACGACAACGTCTAGCATCAAAATCCAAAATAAAATCACAAAAAAACATAACCTTTAACAAATGTCCTTACCAATTACATCCCCTAAAACCCCATCAATAGCTCGGACGCTTTTCCTCAAACATTAATGATGGTCATTAGTCAACGAACGTCAGTACAGCCCGCCTCACGCACTCTCAGTCCATCCGTTTCCTTCATCTTCCCTTTCCCACATTAAGCTCCTGTACAACAACAAATTCAGTTAACACATATCCAATTTCAGTATGTATATGTGTGCATGCATATGTTTCTCGATGATGTTACCTTTGTGATGAAGGGGATCCTAATTCTTGTGTATGGCTTGATCACCTTGAACAATACCTACCTTGAACAACACTTGAGTTGTGATGTTTTTCGATCATCCATAATGGTTCTTCTATTACTCGGCAACATAACATTTTGTGAAGTTAAGAATCTAAATAACTAACAGTGTAGAAACTTTACAGGCACCAAACCCTCCTACCTTCAAAATCTTCTCATACTCCAAGATTTCATTCCATTGATATGTTGCAATCCAGTTCATCATTAGCAAGATTTCTGGATCATTTTTGTATCTACAGCATATAGTTGGCAATCAGAAAGATTGATATAAAAGGGTCAAGAGACCAAAAACAAAAGGCATGACCCTTGAAACACCTACTGGAAACACGGTATTCAACTTTTACCGGAAACCACAACCGAAATCCGTGAACCATAACAAGTAAGTTAACATTGCTCCGCAACTAATATGATGCCTAATAACTTAGGTTTCAACTAAATTTTCCTAAAACCTTCACAAATCTCAAATTACCTGGAAGCCTATTTATAAATGTTGTCATACCGGCGACAGTAATGGTTCACATGCTATTTATAAATCATAAAACATATTCATGAAAACCTGAACCTAAATTCATACCAACTTACCTTTGAAAACTAATATATTAACTTAGTCTTAATCACGAATCTGACAATGGCCTACGCATACAAATTTTTCTCTATGTTCATATTAGTTTCACAAGTAGTAAAATCCCATTTAACATAACTGCCAGCAAGTATTGCCATTAGCGTTGTAACACAACGAAAAACCTGAACATAAACCGACAGGAACCTCAGTAGCCACTTTCAAGCGTAATACCAACTTAACATCACAATCAGAACACAATAGTAGAAAAAAATATAAAAAAATAAAAGAAAAAAAAATAACAGGATGCTTACCTTTCGATTCTAAAAGGAAACCCTTTTTGTCTTCATCAATTCCCCGTTATCAAGCCATTCATTTTTCCTATAACAAAAGAAAAGCACGTAATGATCTAAAACCCATAATTCCATATATCTCATCAAGATAGCATAAGCATTATCATCAAATTGCTATTGTATACGAAATTTAAAAAAAATAGGATGGTTACTTTCTGATTGAAAAACAAAAACCGTTTTTTTGTTATCGGTTCCCCATTATTGAGCCTATTGCAACCTCAGAAGGCGCTTTCGAGCGTAATACCAACTTAACGTCACAATCCGAACACAAAAACAGGAAAACTAAAATCAACATTCTTTCATTAAGATAACATGATGATGATCATCATCATCATCATCATCATCATCAAATTGTTATTGCATAAGAAGTTAAAAACATTAACAGGATACTTACCTTTCGATTCTAAAAGTAATTTTTTTCTTCGGTTCCCGTTATCAAGCCGATCATTTTTCCTATAACAAAAGAACAATACAGAAACCTTATATACAAAACAATTTTCTTTTTTAAACAAAAAATTTAACATGTATTGCTTATTTCTTCTGTTTTAGTGCTTATTTTTAGGCCAAAAGTCATTCTCAAACACGACCTTAAACATAAATGAAAACAAACGGCTAGAATTGAAAAGTTAGGAATTTTAGCTTCATATGAACCTAAACTACCTGATTAAAAAAACCTACCTACATGATTCATACTAAAACTTGATGTTTCCTCTCCGTTTATTAAACAGCTTAAAAAAAGTGAAACCCCAAATTACAACAGTGAAGAGACCCAAATCACAAATTTAGCAACAAAAACAACCTAATTAAATAGAAAAACCTTTTCACCTAATGATCTATTAAAACAAATAATTACAAAAAAAAATAATAACAAAACTGATAGTCACAAACAATCTACATTTATCAGCACTTTAATCAGATACACCTACCCTTTTAGTTACCAATAAGAATCAATAATTTAACACGCAGTTATCTCATAATTGACTATTCCAAACACCATGATTAACAAAACCCATAAATCTTTTAATCAAATACTTAAAACCCATTAAACAAAATACATAGATTATTTAAGCAAGTGATAACTCATAACCATACATCAGAAATCACCATAGCAATTCTCATACCCATAATAAAAAAATCAAGATAAGACTGTAAAACAAAGAGATACTTACATGCTTCGCCTTATTTGTTTAGGGTTTATGGTTTGATGTTTTTAAGAAGCGGATCAAATTTGTTTAGGGTGTATGGTATTATGGAAATTTCTAGAGAGAGAGCGACAGAGATAGAGGTTTGTGTGTGTGTCTGCATTTTTTTGAGGATGAAGGATCTAGAATGGGGGCAGGAAATATCTTATCAGGGGAAATAATGGAACGACTGTAGGGTACAACTACTTGGGAGCCAAGGTCACTGTTTCAAGCACTGTTTAGTACAATTTCTTGAAGCCCGCAACTTCTGCCTTTTCGTATATAGTATAATAATCTGGAAAACTAGAAGGGGGTTGAATAGTTTTACCGATTTTTTGTTAATTATAAAAGTTTACTTTGTGAAAAAACTTAGATTCAATCCTTTGTAAAATTACCCAATAAAATATGAATACCAAGCTACAATTATTAAATATAAACGACAAAGATAAGATCAAGAGATGGAAAAAGATCAAACCGAGGCAAAGAGATTTATAGTGTTTTGGTAACAAAGTTCTTCTTCGCCCTACTTCACTCCCCGAGTACCCAACTCGAGATTTCTAAGCACTATGTCAACAAACTCCCTTCAGGCGGAGAAAACTNTCGAGCCGATCATTTTTCCTATAACAAAAGAACAATACAGAAACCTTATATACAAAATAATTTTCTTTTTTAAACAAAAAATTTAACATGTATTGCTTATTTCTTCTGTTTTAGTCCTTATTTTTAGGCCAAAAGTCATTCTCAAACACGACCTTAAACATAAATGAAAACAAACGGCTAGAATTGAAAAGTTAGGAATTTTAGCTTCATATGAACCTAAACTACCTGATTAAAAAAACCTACCTACATGATTCATACTAAAACTTGATGTTTCCTCTCCGTTTATTAAACAGCTTAAAAAAAGTGAAACCCCAAATTACAACAGTGAAGAGACCCAAATCACAAATTTAGCAACAAAAACAACCTAATTAAACAGAAAAACCTTTTCACCTAATGATCTATTAAAACAAATAATTACAAAAAAAATAATAATAATAACAAAACTGATAGTCACAAACAATCTACATTTATTAGCACTTTAATCAGATACACCGACCCTTTTAGTTACCAATAAGAATCAATAATTTAACATGCAGTTATCCCATAATTGACTATTCCAAACACCATGATTAACAAAACCCATAAATCTTTTAATCAAATACTTAAAACCCATTAAACAAAATACATAGATTATTTAAGCAAGTGATAACTCATAACCATACATCAGAAATCACCATAGCAATTCTCATACCCATAATAAAAAAATCAAGATAAGACTGTAAAACAAAGAGATACTTACATGCTTCGCCTTATTTGTTTAGGGTTTATGGTTTGATGTTTTTAAGAAGCGGATCAAATTTGTTTAGGGTGTATGGTATTATGGAAATTTCTAAAGAGAGAGCGACAGAGATAGAGGTTTGTGTGTGTGTCTGCATTTTTTTGAGGATGAAGGATCTAGAATGGGGGCAGGAAATATCTTATCCGGGGAAATAATAGAACGACTGTAGGGTACAACTACTTGGAAGCCAAGGTCACTGTTTCAAGCACTGTTTAGTACAATTTCTTGAAGCCCGCAACTTCTGCCTTTTCATATATAGTATAATAATCTGGAAAACTATAAGGGGGTTGAATAGTTTTACCGATTTTTTGTTAATTATAAAAGTTTACTTTGTGAAAAAACTTAAATTCAATCCTTTGTAAAATTACCCAATAAAATATGAATACCAAGCTACAATTATTAAATATAAACGACAAAGATAAGATCAAGAGATGGAAAAAGATCAAACCGAGGCAAAGAGATTTATAGTGTTTCGGTAGCAAAGTTCTTCTTCGCCCTACTTCACTCCCCGAGTACCCAACTCGAGAGTTCTAAGCACTATGTCAACAAACTCCCTTCAGGCGGAGAAAACAGTACAACGTCGCTTATCACAATTTCTGACACTAAGCTAAATGTCGAGTACTAATCTAGCTAATACCAATCCACTCACGATCCACACGATCCTTACTTATCACACAATCTACAAGATCCACACAATCTACTCTTGATCTACTTGATCTACATACTCTCAATACAATTACACGAGATCCACACGATCTCTACAATATCACAATGAGCCACACAAGATAACTAAACAAGATGAAAGACAACTTGATATATGTCAAGATACAACAAGTATGTAAGAAGTGTTACGAGTGCACTATACTAATATTACAACACTTTTTATGTTCTTGATACTTTGTGTTCTTCTCTTGCACTAGTAGAGGAATGATGATGATCACTTGGTTGGATGATTGGATCACTCTTAAAACAAAAGAAAACTATCTAAATGATAAAGGAAATGTAAATGTGATTGACGGATTTAACTCAGAAAGTTTTGTGTGAAAAAGGATGCCTAAAAACTGTGAAATGGGCTAGTATTTATAGGCAGAAAAAATTTGTCCGTTACAGAGGGACGGCACCACTAAATATATCACGGTATCACTAAATTTAACGGTACTGTGACAATTAGTGGTACCGTGCCAGACAAAGACGTTCCTAATTTTGTTTTTAGTGGTGAAAGTTTATTTGGGGAAGTTTGGAGCTGATTTGGGGGAAAAATAGCTGTTGGAAAATTTAAACTTATTTTTTAAATTAAAACATTTCTTTTTAATTCAAAAATAATTTGTAAAATGTATTTTTGAAAAAATGTTTTGTCACACTAAAAATGTGAAGTTTGGAACACAAATTCACTTCTTTGATCATTCGTCAAGTCGTAAATTTGTTTGTTCTTATCTAGAGTGATTTGCGTAGAAACGAGATATTTCGACTTGTTTACGTTAATCTTGCCGTAACATGTTTTTATATTTTATTATCATCAAAACTTAGAGGTGTCGAAAAATAGAAATAACGTTTTTAGACATTATTTGTATCAACAAATAACTTGAATAAACGATCAACGATCCATTAATGTCAAATCATATTTGATTCTTAAAGTTTCAAATTACTTACATGGTGGTTTGAATAACTTGAATAAAGTTGGGTCAATTCAGTGCCCAATGGTCTCTGTTAGGATTTAAACGTAAATTAGTGTTTACGTATGGTACGTATTGAGGGTTTGGGGTGGTCGATCATTTGTTTTCCCATGTTCGGTAAGGACCCCAAAGTGTGACCAGAGTTACGAGTTGGAGTAACGCTCACGAGTCGACTTGGTTGGATTGTGTCAATTATCCGAGAGGATAATCAACTTAGGTGTGGAGTTCCTAAGGCGGACCTGGGAAGTGTTGCTTGAGGTTAGCTTGGACCATTTCGAGGAAACGGTCTAGTATTTTTTAGAGTCATTTAGGGTTGTGAGAACCCGTTAAGGCAATCTGATGGTCCACGTGGTTATCATCGAGAAAAGAAGTGAGGAGAGCACGTTGTGCTTGTCCTAACGGTCCTGGCAAGTTCGCCATGCACACCGTTCGCTTGGACACGTTTTTCAGGCGGGTTCTGCCATTGTGCTACATGGGGAAGTATTTCCCAAGTCTTCTGTAAGACTTTGGCCTCATCGGGCTTATGTTTGGCCCGAGTCTAGAGTGTATGAAGCTTAGCTAAGTGGGCTAAAGACCCTATACTTTATCAAGTCCCCCTAGTCCATTAGTGTATTTGACTGTTTTCAAGGAAATATGATGATGGAGTCATGCTAAAGAGATGGCATCCCTTGGGATTCACGGGATGTGATAACCTAGATCCAGGGAGGCTGACTTGTGTTTTGCCTAGCCTAGATATTTGAGATAGCATGTGATGTTGGAGAATATTTTCATTTCCAAGACTATTGCATATTTAATGCATGTACAATTCTTAATGCCGATATTTGTCAAGAGTTATTGTGAAGATTGAGTGGTTGTGAAGCTTGCATGTTCTAGGCCTGGTTTGCTTCAAATGTTCGCGTAGCCTAGGATTTCTATTTGGAGTTGTAAAACTTTCTCTTTCTTAGTCACTTAAGAGTCTCCCTGACTGGAGATTATGATATCTTCCTCGATTTGTGTTTCAGGTTGTCGATTAGCCCTTTTTGGTGTCTTAAAGTCTAACACTTCAAAGTATGTTACTTTCTGCATGAGGTTCATGCTTTTAATGGTATCTTGAGTCTAAAGGATATTTGGACACATGTCCGTTGGGTCCCAATTTATTTTGCTTATAAAAGGGGACTACCTTTACCCCTCTTGGGACTCATTCCAAGGAAAATTCAAGTTTCTTTCTTTTAAAGACTTTTTAGTCTCTTATGCTTTATGTGGCGTGTAGGTTACAAAGGTGTATGTTTGTCTTATGTTTTTGGGTGAACTTTGTTAATTAGCAAAGTTGTTTCGGTTTTTGCTCTATTTTATTTGTAAGAGTTCTCAAAATCATTTAATGTGTCCTACCTAGCTACTTTAGAGCCCGATGACCACGGTTCCTATTTTTACGAGCTTGTTTTGGGATCACCGTTCTTGCTTATACTAGGGTGTCCTGGATTTTCGTCAATCTCGCACCATTGTATTTTCCTGGAGGATTACTGGACTGTACTTTTGCGATTCTTGACTGCGATTATTATTACCTTAGCGATTCTTGCCTGCGATTACGTCGGCCAGGCTATGTTGTCGAGCTATGTCGTGACGGAGGTGGCAGAACTAGAAGGCTGGCTGGTTTTACCTGCTGGATCCTCTCCTGAATTTCAGTGCGATAGGATCGTTTTACCTCTTCATCCTGTTCTTGGGGTGAGAGCTTATGGGCAACAAGCGCAATCGTCCTGAAAGGAGGGAATTGTGTCTGCCATATGATGGGGGGAGGTTTAAAAGGTTTTTGCTGAGTAAGAAGTTATTCGTTGAGTCTTACGTGTTCTTAGGAGTTTTTATCATGGGATACCAACCGCTCTTGGAGTGTACTCTTACTTTTAGACAGCTTGTCGGTAATTTCCCCTTTTTCACGGTGACGTGATTGTATTTTATGAGATTTTCTAGCTCTAGTTGCGCCTGTATCGCAGTTGTTTGAGTCTCTTATATTGTTGTATGCTTGCATAATTTATTAATGAAAAGTTTTATCGTTGTTGAATGACTTTACTTTTGTTAGCCTTCCAGGCGTTGTAGAATATGATGTGTATTCTTTGTGCAAGCCTCTCAGTCATTACTTTGATGTTTGTTAATTTGTTTTAGCTTTGAAGCATGATGAAAATGAACTTGCCTGGATATTTGAGATAACATAGAACTTATCTGAAACTTGTCATGCATTAGTTTCTCAAATTTAGTACACAACTCCTTCTTAGTAGAGCCAAAGATAATGTCATCAACATAGACCTAGACAAGCAAAATATCTCCTTTTTGCTTCTTGATAAACAAGGTCTGATCTATCTTTCCTCTGTGAAACCCATTTTCCAATAAATAATTGGCCAAGGTTTCATACCATGCTCTTGGAGCTTGATGCAAACCATAAAGTGCTTTCACCACCTTGTAGACTTTGTCTGGATAGTCAAGATATTCAAACCCTGGAGGTTGACAGACAAATACCTCTTCTTCAATCTTACCATAAAGGAAAGCACAATCACTCTTCACATCCATCTGATACACCATAAATCCCATAAAGGAAGCATAAGCTAAGAACAGCCTTATTGCCTCAATTCTTGCTACATGGGCAAAAACTTGATCATAGTCTATGCCTTCTTTTTGAGTATAACCCAGTGCAACCAGCCTTGCTTTATTCCGAATCACTATGCCTCTCTCATCTTTCTTGTTCCTAAAGACCCATTTTGTACCAATAGCCTTCTTACCCTTAGGCAAATCCATTAGTATCCAAACCTTTTGTAGCTTAAACTGTAGAAGCTCTTCTTGCATAGACTCCACCCAGCTTGGATCCTGTAATGGTTTAAGTGCATTCTTGGGTTCTACTTGTGATAGAAAACAAACAAACCGACAAGTATGAAGGTCTTCATAAGTTTTCCTTTAATAAAACCTTGTTCATTTGTAGTCTTTGTCATTCTCCTTGTCTGTACACCAGACTGCACATCACCAATCACATGATCAAGTGAATGATCTTTATGGATTCTTGTATTTGGAGTTGAAGGAGCTAGATATGTGGTAGGAATGTTGTTCATATCCACTTCTAGTCCATCACCAAAGAAATCAACATGTATGGCTTCAAGTGGAGCACTAGTAATTCTTGGACTAACATCTTCATCATCCCTCTTTTCAACATCACTAGAAGGTTGTAGTTCATCATTGCTAACATTCTTTGAAGATGAATTAAATAGAGAACCATCTTTCCATAGTGGCATCACAAGGTAGTCTTGGCTAGATCCCGTCTCCATGCTAGATTGACCTGCACCAATACTATCTTTTGAACCTGCAAAATCATTAGAGTTTGTACCTGCAACAACTGGCACATAATTCATTTATTCTGTTAGAACATCAATATCAAACAGCTACTTAGGTCCATCACCTGCAACACTAGGCGTATTCTCCAAGAACTCAATATGCAAGTTTTCTTCAACTTTCCTAGTTCTATTGTTGGATACCCTAAAAGCCTTACTATTCATAGAGTGTCCAACAAAGAATCTTTCATTAGACTTTCCATAAAACTTTCCTAAATGATCTAAAGTATTAAGAATGGTAACATGACATCCAAATGGTCTCATGAAATCTATAGCAGGTGTTATAGCTTTAATTATGACGCTTTACTACTAATACCCTGTTCTGCACATAGCAAGCAGTATTAACTGCTTCAGCCAAAATGTAGTAGGTAACTTAGAGTCAGCTAACATGGTTCTAGCAGCTTCAATAAGTGTCCTATTTATCCTTTCAGCAACACCATTTTGCTGAGGAGTTCTAGCTACACTAAATTCCCTCTTAATACCCTTCTTTTCACAAAACTCATTCATAACTTTATTCTTAAACTCTGTTCCATTGTCACACCTGATTATCTTTATTTTCTTATCAACTAGATTTTCTATCTCAGTAATAAAGCTCTTAAGGATGCCACTAGTCTCATCCTTAGTTGCTAAAAAGAAAACCCAAGTAAATCTACCATAATCATCAGTGACAATTAGACAATGTTTCTTATTCATTAAACTGCTCCCAAAAGTTGGACCAAACAAGTCCATATGCAACATGAATAAAGGCTGAGTAATAGAGTTCTGAATCTTGGACTTACAAGAGGCTTTGTGTTGCTTCCATTTAGACAAGCAACACAAGCTTGGTCATTTTCAAAACGTTTTAAAGGTAAACCTCTCACAAGATTTTCCTTAACAATTTTATTAATGGTTTTAAAATTTACATGACCTAGCCTCCTATGCCATAGCATTGATTCATCAAGTGTGGCCTTTGCAACAAGGCAAGTTAAACTCTCTTTAGGAACAATATTCTTCATATCAACACTGTACATATTGTCCTTTCTATGAACTTTAAGTAAAACCTGACTTTCATCAGTTAACTTAAAATTAGAAGACAGAACAAAACATTCAGTGTCAATAAAAAGAACACTGTTCTTTTTGTCACACATTTGTGAGACACTAAAAAAGGTTAAACTTTAACTCCTAGACAAAGTACACATCCTCAAAATCAAGCTTACCAGTCTTAATAGTTCCTTTACCAGTAATTTTACCTCCCCTGGCTCCTCCCCCAAAGGTAACATATCCTCCATAAAAATAAGGAAATTAGCTCTGATACCACTTGTTGATCTTAACTTAAGGGGAAGATCTGCATAAACTAATTTCCTTATTTTTATGTGTAGGGTCATTCACAACAAGAAGATCAGGGATATGTTGACAGTGGATGCTCCGGGCACATGACAGGGAACATGTCTTATCTCTTAGACTTAAAGGAATTTGAAGGAATTTGATGGAGGATATGTTACCTTTAGAGGAGGAGCAAGAGGAGGTAAAATTACTGGTAAAGGAACTATTAAGACTGGTAAGATTGATTTTGAGGATGTGTACTTTGTCCAGGAGTTAAAGTTTAACCTTTTTAGTGTCTCACAGATATGTGACAAAAAGAACAGTGTTCTTTTTATTGACACTGAATGTTTTATTCTGTCTCCTAATTTTAAGTTAACTGATGAAAGTCAGGTTTTACTTAAGTTCATAGAAATCACAATATGCAAACCACTGAAGGGTGGCCTAGTGGTAAAACCGTAAAAGTGCTTGTGACTATCACTCTAAAATACTAGTTATAATACCCGTGCGCGCACGGGGTTTTGACATAAAAATTTTATCATGTATTTAATACCGAATATATTGTTTTAAAAAATTTTGAACTTTACATCTATTAATTTAGTATAAGTCAAATTTATTTTGCAATAACAATGCCTATTAAAAACAGTCACAACACCCATGTATTTGGCTATTATTACAGTCCCAAACTCCCTTAAAATTAGCAATTGAAATAGTCTCAAACACCCTTGAATTCAGCTATCAAGGCAGTTTCAAGCACCCATCAATTCAGCTATTAAAAACAGCCCAACACGTTGAATTCTGCAATTAAAACAGTCATAAAAACCTTTTAATAACTATTATAACAATCCTAATCACCAATTCTAACTATTAAGACGGTCCCAAAACCTTTTAAAAACTTACTATAATTAGTAGAAAATAACAGTCCCAAACTCCAATAATGGACATTGGTCTTGGCAAGGTAAACTGTTAGTCCTATAAATACCTTTTTTAATTCTTTTTTTAGATTGAAGCATCTTTACCTATGTTGTTTTCGTTTCTTTTTTTTTTAGCGAAAATGGCTGACACTAAAGTGACGATTCATGCAAGAAAGTTTATGACAAACGGGCTTTTGTCCAGGAAATAATTTGCAAGTTTTATCCACAACTGAAGATGACAATTCATGCAAGAAAGTTCATGACAAACAGACTTTTGTCCAGCAGCCAACACTTTTTTTCTATCATTGTCGCTTAAATGATTATTGTATATCTTAGCATTGTGCAGATCATGAGACACTTCTGAAATACCTACTGGAATTCTTATAGCTGCATTTTGAAGGCAAAATCTTTGTTTCTTAATAATCAGAAGCTACATTCACAATCCACAAATATTTTACTCAAACAATGTAAACCAATAGATTCACATTTGTATTAGATGAGAATATGAGATGATGTCTAAAAGTTTATTGAACTTTATCCAATAATTGTTTGTGCCAGTAATGTTTTTTCATTTTGTTGAATTGTGACTTTAGTATTTTTTTTTAATCTTTGTAATTCATGTATAACCGGTATTGTTTCTAATTTTTGTTTTCTACGCATGAGTAAAAATCTTGGATTAAAAAACGAACATCCAAAAATCCCGCAGCAACGCGCGGGTTTCCCCGCTCGTTAAAACTAATTGGTACATTTATAAAATTTTTTAATGGGTGAAAGTATCAAACCAATACTAATACTCATGTAATTGTAAAAAAAGTTCATATTATAAAGTGTAAGGGGTTATTTATTTATTATCTAAAGTTATAAAAAAACATGGAGATTTATAATTTTGCACTTAACTCCATATAATAAATTTAAAATTCAACCACTAATGTTTTATTATTTACCTCATTTTTTTTAAGTTTTTATTTTCATAAATTTGACACCTATATTTTTATGTGTTTTTTTTCTTAATCAAATTCTTCACCAAATTTATTAAAGTTTGACCAAAATCAATTCAATTTTGACTTTTGATTGGCCAATCACATCGCAATGTGACTACATACACAATCTCAAGGGATCCATTATGAATCCCATGGGATTGTTATCATATAAGTTAGGTTATCACCTACGTAGTTTTTCTTTTTCTTTTTTTATTTAGGAGGTGATTGTTATCATATAAGGATTGTGATGCGCGATTTTATTATTATTATTATTATTTTTTTTTTAAATTTAAGGAAAGCACCTTCTAAATTAAACAATGACTATCTATTTTTTTTTTAATTAGCTTTGTATTACGTTTTTAACTGACAGAAATGTTGAGGTTGATGTTGATGTTATTGTTTAACTTTAACTATTGATATCATGTTGTAAAAAATGTGCGAGTTTAGTAGCACATAATAAGCGTTAATGATATTAAAATATGCTCCGTAAAGTTTCTAAAATGTTTTTATGGATATTCATATATAAAATTTAAATAACACTTTCATGAGTCGTTGTTATAAATAGAATCGCGTATATTTATTTTCATATCACAGTAACTCATGCTTACCATTTGATATTTATATTCCCACTACTAATAATTTAGCTGTATTTAATATTCAAACCCGTGTACGCCTAAATCAAACTTTTAAATAGAATAACATGAGTCACTATTTAAAAAAATATTTTAATGGATGAAAGTCTAAAACTAACATAAAAACTAATTCGCAATATTTACCAAATTTTGTAATTTTAATAGATTAAAGTCTAAAAACTAATAATACTCATTTAATTTTAAACAAAGTTAATATTATAAAATATAAGGGGTATAAAGTGTAAGGGGTTATTTGTGTTTTTTTCTAAAGTTATTAAAAAACATGGAAACTTGTAATTTTACACTTAGCTCCATATATTTTATTTAAAATTCAACCACTAAAGTTTTATTAATTACTTCCTCTTTTTTTAAGTTTTTGTTTTCATAAATTTGACACCTATATTTTTATGCATTTTTTTTCTTAACTAAATTTCTCCACCAAATTTATTAAAGTTTGACCAAAATCAATTTAATTTTGACTTTCTATTGGCCAATCATATTGCTCGATTTCGCCTACGTGGCAAAATCGAGCTCTCCTATTGGTCTAATTTTTTTTCAATGAGAAGGGTTTTCCAAAAACATTCCGAAATGATGTAATTCTTTTATTATATAAAAGATGTGAGGTCTCAAGTTCAATTCCTGCTAGGTGCAAACAACCTTAAGTGGCCACGCCAACCTCTTGAAAAGGAAGGGCTTCACATGGTTTGAGTCTGTGTAGCGGTGGGTTCAAACCCCGTGGATTAGTCGGCCAAAAAAAGGTCGGAAACCATGGTTATCAAAAAAAAAAATCACAATATGCACAGTGTTGATATGAAGAATATTGTTCCTAAAGAGAGTTTAACTTATCTTGTTGCAAAGGTCACACTTGATGAATCAATGCTATGACATAGGAGGCTAGGTCATGTAAATTTTAAAACCATTAATAAAATTGTTAAGGAAAATCTTGTGAGAGGTTTACCTTTAAAACGTTTTGAAAATGACCAAACTTAGTGTTGCTTGTCTAAAGGGGAAGCAACACAAAGCCTCTTGTAAGTCCAAGATTTAGAACTCTAGTACTCAGCCTTTATTCATGTTGCATATGGACTTGTTTGGTCCAACTTTTGTGAGCAGTTTAATGAATAAGAAATATTGTCTAGTTGTCACTGATGATTATAGTAGATTTACTTGTTTTCTTTTTAGCAACTAAGGATGAGACTAGTGTCATTCTTAAGAGATTTATTACTGATATAGAAAATCTAGTTGATAAGAAAGTAAAGATAATCAGGTGTGACAATGGAACAGAGTTTAAGAATAGAGTTATGAATGAGTTTTGTGAAAAGAAAGGTATTAAGAGGGAATTTAGTGTAGCTAGAACTCCTCAGCAAAATGGTGTTGCTGAAAGGAGAAATAGGACACTTATTGAGGCTGCTAGAACCATGTTAGCAGACTCTAAGTTACCTACTACATTTTGGGCTGAAGCAGTTAATACTGCTTGCTATGTGCAAAATAGAGTGTTAGTAGTTAAGCCTCATAACAAGACCCCATATGAACTTTTTCATGGTAGAACACCAACTTTAAGTTTTATGAGACCATTTGGGTGTCCTGTTACCATTCTCAACACCATAGATCACTTAGGCAAATTTGATGGTAAGGCTGATGAAGGTTTCTTTCTTGGATACTCTTTGAATAGTAAAGCCTTTAGAGTATTCAATAGTATAACAAGGATAGTGGAAGAGAACTTGCATATTGAGTTTAGTGAAAGTACACCTAACGTTGTAGGTTGTGGACCAGATTGGCTATTTGATATTGATGCACTAACAAGAACAATGAATTGTGAGCCAGTTGTTGCAGGTACAGAGTCTAATGGTTTTAGAGGTACAAAAGCAAGTGAAAATTTACTTTAACATGGTTATTAAAATTATTATTACATTTTCAATTTATATGTTAGGGTTCAAAAGCGTGAGAGTATGATGCAAATCAATTTAAGATTGCAATGCTGCAATCGGAAGTGAAGGTTGTTTATGTAGCTGAGTTTCTCCATGGTTGTGTCAAAAATATGGCTGGTGCCATTCGTGATTGTGAGTCTGTTAGTTACTCATTCTAATGCGTCACATTTGTGATTGTGAGTTGGTTGGTTAACCTATGGCCAATGTCTATGAGATTGCCCAATCGGACGTGAAAATAAGCTAAGCACTCAGATTATCAACTAATATGTAAGATTTAACTTATATAAGGTGCCAAAGTATTACTAGTTAGCCTAGAGAGTGCCTATTAACTAACTACACATGCATAATCATCAAGAAAATCAACAAATTCATCCAAACTTAGGTTGATAAGTCAAGCCCGAATTATCTAGTGACCTAATAATTAAAGATATATTTTTCTAATGGCACTTTAGATGTCTCAATCAAGCAATAGAAAACCACAATGAAATTACTAATAACCTAACAATTATACAACTAATTATACATGTGGATCTACGGTTAAACAAACATGTTATCCATAAAAACATCCTTCAATATTATAAATATACTGTATACATACTGCATACACACATACTTAGGGTTTGTTACATCTAAGGGCTGCTCCTCCGATAATAAAAATACGAACGAATGCCTCGTTTTATATCTTTTTTTAACCGACCTTTGTTATGGACTTATGGGCTGCTATTTATTGACATAGTTGTCATGACCAACTTGCTCGCTTTCTTTCTTCTTTTGTTTCCTTTTGTTCAGCCCACGTGTGTCTTGCATGGGCATGGGCCCGAAATCCCGAATATGAAAGTATGAAACTAGTCGAATAATAATACAAGCTTGTGTGTGTTTGGCCCAGCCGAGATTTTAACAGAATAGAGTCACCAATAAAAAACTGAAATTCGAAGTACTCTCAAGTGTAAATGTGAAGATTTCTTTTTCTTTGAGCCTCTTGAATCAACTAAATCACGTCGAACGAAGAAGTTATTAGCAAAATAATATAGTAACGTCGTTAATTAAATGTCGAGCTTGCATTTTTATCTTCACTTTAGCTCCAAAAGTAATTAGGGAAGTTTTCATCATTTAATACACAATCAATTCTTGCAACTCTTGCAAGGAACATGATCCGTCTACAAGTTTTTAAGTTAAAAAATGTCAAATTTTATTGCTAAATTAGTTTTTTAGTTAGAGATTTACAGCAAGAATAATGGATTCTTGCAACTCTTGGAAGGAACATCATCCATCTATAATTTTTTAACTTACTAAATGTCAAATTTTGTTGCTACAGTTTTTAATTAAATATTTCAATCATTAATACTTAAAATTAAAATTTTGTTGGAATGTTTCCATTTGTAACATAAAAGTCATGTACTCATCTTCTACTTTATATTCATAAGATCTTCTCACTTGAACGCTCTTAGGCTACCCACAATAGCAAGGTCGACCAAGAGGTCGGTGTCGGTCGAAGTGGGTCACCACTATTGCAAGCTAAAGGTAACTGAGGGTCAGCGAGTAGGTTTTTGGAGACCGAGGTCGTGGTCTCATCCGATTCTTGTATTTGTTTGTGTGTGTTTTAATTTAATTAAAATGTATTTTTGTGGGGTATGTTTTTTGTAGTATAGGTCACCTGTGCTTAAAAGGTCGCATGTAAGTCACATGAGAGAGAAAGCTGAACTGGCTGGAAAAATGAGGTTCGCTCGGATACAATACGGTCCAGCCTTATAGGTCTTAATTAAAAACATAACATGATTTCTGCACCCAAAAGAATACATAACATGGTTTGTATATACTCAATACTAGCCATTTTACAATGTCAAGTTTATTCATACTCAAATTACAATACCTAACATATAACAGAAGCAATATATATATATATAAATGAAAATGTCACTTCAAAAGTAATACAGTAATACTAACATTACATGCGTAAGTTAACTAATCAAGGGGTAGCTTTTTTAGGTGCTGGCGGGATCCCTGGAAATCCTGGTAATCCTGGCAATCCTGGTAATCCTGGTAGAGGCGGCAACGGTGGTAGAGGAGCCGGAAAAGCCGGTGGAGATGGCGGTGTTGGAGACGGAATAACTGGAGGAATCAACGAAGGTGGTGATGGTATTAGTGGTAATGGCGGTGTCGGAAGGCCCGGTGGAAGCAACGAAGGTGGTGTAGACGGAATAACGGGAGGAATCAACGAAGGCGGTGATGGTACTAGTGGTAATGGCGGTAGTATAGGTGGAGCAAATGGAAATCCAAATGATTTTTGATCAGATAACTGATCATTTTTTAACCTTTTTTGGCGGGAAAGTGGTGGAAGTGGGACCCCGGGGAGGCGCGGTAGTGGGGGTACTAGGGGTGGAATAACGGGCGGAATGGGTATATCTGGTACTGGTACAGTTGGTAAAACTCCACCCCCAATGGGTGGTAAAATCGGCGCTGCGGGATCAGGAAGTGCTGGGGGGAAGTCTTTTCCTACCAAGTCTTTTTGGCTGCATAGTTCCGGTTTGAATGTGAAAAATCCTGCTGAGAAAATATGTGTTCCCGCAGTTTTTGATTTGTAATGGATTTGTGATGAGGTGGCAGTTGCGGCTACTGAACAATAGGGCGAGCCGCTGCTGAGTAGTTTAACCGAGCATGCTTTGATTTTGTCCAGGTTTTTGCTGATGGAAAGTGGTAGTTTGGCTTCAAACTCTCCGTTTTTGTTGGTTTTTACTTCTTGGCGGAAACGTTGTTTGTCATGGTGGCTGCCACATTCCACCCCTACGGTCGCGCCTGCACAGATATTTGATACCTATATTAGTTAAGGGGATTTATGCAGTGTTACATTAAAGTAAATGGATTATCACTAATTTTGGTTATTTGTTTTAACCCAAACTTACACAACTACAAGTCCCAAATGTTATAACTTTTCAGTAACTAAATAGCTTATGGTTTTAATAGTTCATTTGCGCAAAGTAAAATAATTTCACTATTGGATATCTGTGTATCTAAATTCGAAAAGATCGAGCTTATTTAGCTAATAAGCTAATAAACGAACCCAAATACCCCCATCTTGCACACGTGTGCCCAATGGACTTTTGTACCATCAACAACATAGTCTGTTTTATGGTATCTTTATGAAAACGATTTATATGAGTAAACATATTTCTAGAATATTTCTAAAAGCAAAAGTGTTCATTCATAACCGTAAGGCATATATTTCACAAACTCGTGTATTAGTGTCACTTTTCTCGTGGCCTATTTCATGCACATGTTACACTTCATATTTTTATTGAACACAATTTATAAGTTTATCTAGAAGAAACTATACATGTAACTTGTACATCTTTCATTTTCATAAAAACATACACTTTTTTTTTTTTTTTTCCTATTTGATCCTAAACTACTCTTACATGTTATTAATCCAATAAAGTAAAAAAAAAAAAAAATAAATAAATAAAAAAAAATAAAATACATGAAGATCAAGTGCAAGAACCTGGGATGAAGTGGGAGGATTTAGATACTTCTTGATGGAAGCAAGTATCACAATAGACAGTTCCGACAAGGACGGCTGGTGCTCGTAGTTGTTTCCGATGCCCGTGTGCATGGGAAACACCATTCAAGGAGAAATATAGGACCAAAACCATGAGTGAAACCCATGAAGGCATTTTGGAAATTTTGTTTGATTCTATCTTGTGGTGAAGATGTAGTTGATTATATAGGGCATGTATATTCACGAGGGTTTTGTATTCATTATGTCGATCATGCAAAAACAAGTATAACTCCAAACCAAACTAGCACTGAATGTGGTATGGTCAAAAAGCGTTTTACTGCCAAAAAAATCACTTTTGGAATATGTGTATTCCACCGGAATGGTTAATTTTGTCTTAAATATTAGATATGACAAAATGGATCGTCAACTTTCTAGTTGTTAACAAGTATTAACAATAGAAACAAAATTAATGTAACGTCGACCTTGTTAACAACTACTCCCTCCGTCCCAAAATTATTGTCCACTTTGAATTTTCAAAGTCAAAGTGGTTTAACTTTGACCACAAATATATATTTTTTATTATATAATACTTGATGAGAAATTATACTATTGAAAAGTAGACTTAAAACCCAATCCATTTATATATTTTGCATCAAATATTATATAACACCCACAAAAATATATAAGGTCAAAGTTGAAAAAGAAAGACTAAAAAAGTCAACACTGGACAATAAATTTGGGACGGAGGGAGTAACAAGTTTAGCAATTCATAGCGTGTAGTTCTTATTTTTGTTCAACATTTTTAGACCGGATGCAGTGGTAAAACACTGCCTCACCTCAAGTCAACGTCACAATTCACACCACCCTTATTTCCCACCCAGAGACGGAGCTGGTAGGGGGCTGTCCGGTGCTTAGCCAGCGCCAACTAGCCAATAAACCCAAGTCTATTCAAGTAAAATTAACCAATAGCCCATTATTTAAGCGAATATTATAAACTGGCCCTCATATTTTATTACTGATGACGTATGGTCCGGGAAGGACATAAATCCCCTTTCGGGGTTGGAGCAAACCCCCTTCTGGGGCAGGAGTAATAATAATTTTAGTTGGGCAAATTTTGTTTAAACATACATAATAATTTTACAACAACGTAATTTTACTTCAAATTTAAGTTAAAAGCATCAGTGTGAGTTTCTTATATTTCCACCAATTTTTGTTTGTATAGAATATGCTGGTGGACAAATATGGTTTGGTATATGCATTAAGATTGATTTTGATACTAGCAAAGTTAGTATATACTAGCTCAATTGACCGACATATGTATTAACATTAGAACTATAGGATCGATGTGACTTTGTTACTGTGTTTTTCATCTCAAGATTTATTCGTTTTATTGTTGAGGTTATACAAAAACAAAAATTTGAGCCCCCTCAATTTCAAATCATGGTTCCGCCCATGTTCCCACCACTTTTACCTTGTAATAATCACTCACCCTTGCCTTAAGAATTAAAAAAATAAATAAATAAAAAAATCACTCACTCATTACCGTTTACCTTAAACACACACATACACGCAAAACACTCACAAACGTTCAAAGTTATCGATAGTCACCACGCGTGGAAACTAATAGCCCGTAACAATATATGGACTACGCTTGGTGAAGCTGGACCAAGTGTGTAGACTATCCTCATTAGGCCAGGCATATGAACAATGTGCATTAAACATGATTGGAATGAGCTATATTCTTATACTCTCATCACACCATAAGACTAATGCTAATGGGAGTCTCTTGGCAACCACAACCTCAAAAATGCAACGCGTTGCCCCACTAGCCAAGGCAAATGTGACTCGTCGCTTGGCAAACTTTTCAAAGTTATGGTTGCCTGCACAACCGAAACTTTCAATTCTTTTGTGTATGTACTTTTTGTTTATTTATTTTTGTGGGGTATGTTTTTTGTTGTGGTTGGGGTCGCCTTATTAGCAAATTGTGGTTGGGGTGGAGTTGTGGAGAGAGAAAGCTGAGGTGGTGCTGACGTGGCGGGGTTGCTTGGATGATAAAGTGGTCACCACTAGCATTAGTCTAATAAGTATCAATTTTGTATGTCACACATAGTTTTACAAGAGTACAAACTAAAATATATAGTTTGATAGACATTTATTATGAGATGAAGGAAGTAATATATAGTGATTAGGTTCTTTTAATTGACTGGTTTTGATGAATGTGTGAACCAAATATGCTTATAGGACGTCGACTCATTCTGATTTCCAAACTTTTTTTTTTTTTTTTTTTTTTTTTTTTTTTTTTTTTTTTTTTTTTTTTTTTTNTAAACATACATAATAATTTTAGAACAACATATTTTTACTTCAAATTTAAGTTAAAAGCATTAGTGTGAATTTCTTACATTTCCACCAATTTTTGTTTGGTTTAGTATATGCTGGTGGACATATATGGTTTGATATATGTATTCAAATTGATTTTAATATATACTAGCAAAGTTAGTTTATAGCTCAATTGATCGACATGTATTAACGTTAGAACTATAGGATCGATGTGACTTTGTTACTGTGTTTTTCATCTCACGATTTATTCACTTATTGTTGAGGTTATACAAAAACAAAAATTTGAGCCCCCCTCAACTTCAAATCATGACTCCGCCCCTGTTCCCACCACTTTTACCTTGTAATAATCACTCACCATTGCCTTTCAAAAAATAAATAAATAAATAAATAAAAACACTCACCCATTACCGTTTACCTTAAACACACACTTACACACAGAACACTCACAAACGTTCAAAGTTATCGATAGTCACCATGCGTGGAAACTAATAGCCCGTAACAATATATGGACTACGCTTGGTGAAGCTGGACCAAGTGTGTAGACTATCCTCATTAGGCCAGCCATATGAACAATGCCATTAAACATGATTAGAAGGAGCTATATTGTTATACTTTCATCGCACCATAATAATTATCAATTTTGTATGTCACACATAGTTTTACAAGAGTACAAACTAAAATATATAGTATGATAGACATTAAATTTATCATGAGATGAAGGAAGTAGTATATACTATATAGTGATTAGGTTCTTTTAATAGACTAGTTTTGATGAATGTGTGAACTAAATATGCATATAGGACGTCGACTCATTCTTATCTCCAAACTTTTTTTTATTACTTGCACATGTAATTAGAGGTAAAAGATAACTTTGTTTTCTTACATATGTGGTGAAGTTTGCAACAAGAATAAGTTAGTAATGATGTTGTGTTGGTTGGAATTGTGGGTAGAGCCAAAGGGGGGCAAATGGGGACCCAATGGTTCACGGGAGTACTAAGTTGGCCACAGATTCCATGAGGGTGTCAGGCTAAGGTTGGATCAATCCATGGTTCTTAGTCTATCACATAAATCATTCTTGGATAACAAACTCATCTACCCAACCAGGATCCTTAACAATGTACGAGTAACATGTGGCTATGCAACAAGATATGCATGAGATAACATGTCAAATTGTCAATGCCATACAGTAATGAAGTACGTTGCCTGTTACCCTGATATGGACGAAATATCAAAAAGGACAAAAGAATTTGATTATGGAGAGAGTTCATAAGCTAAGCTTCACGTATGGTTCAGGCAACAAGTCTAATACATGAAAATATATTATGATTACCAGTTATATGACCGTGATTGTTGTGCCTACTAATCATGCCTACAAATGTATCTAATGATTTGATTATAATTGGTGAGAATTTGGAGAGAGAAAATACATAATATAATTGTACAAATAATTTGTGCATTAGACATGTATTTAGGCATGTGTTATAGGCAAGGTTGCAAAAATCGTGAATCGGTAGTGAGGCGGTCGACCACCTTGTAGCCTGTAATCGGTCTAGGCGGGATTAATCGGTGATTAACCGGATTAGCATTTCTGGCAAATTTTGGGTATTTCCGGTAAGTTTTGTGTATTTCTGGCGAGTTTTAGGTATTTTCGGCAAGATTTTTTATAAAAAAACAACATGTAATAGATTTAAACAGTAACTATAACTGATCAAAATAAGTTTACGGTGAGTTTTTGGTACTTCCGGCAAGATTTGCAGGTTTCTGGCAAGTTTGACCACCATTGACCGCCGTTAATCGCCTTGAACATGGTTGACCTATTTGTTTGACCCAGTTACATAAATCGGCAAGGTTGGTGGCCCTGTAGCGCCTAGGTGCTTGTAGACTTTTTTTTGCAACACTGGTTATAGGTCTAAATCGCATTACTCAATTTAATAATTCGTTATGGTATGTTATAACATTTGCTATATATATATATATATATATACATATATATATATATATATATATATATATATATATATATATATATATATATATATATATATATATATATATATATATATATATATATATATATATATATATATATATATATATATATATATATATATATATATATATATATATATATATATATATATATATATATATATATATATATATATATATATATATATATATATATATATATATATATATATATATATATATATATATATATATATATATATATATATATGGCCATTTGGTGAATTAAAATCAAAAATAGCTTTTATGTTATTTTGCTACTTGCTGAGATGGGTATGTAAACTGTTACGAGGCATGTCCCAATATATGGTTGGGTCAATATCGATTTCAAAAAAATAAACGCGCTCAACCATGGTATACAGATTTCCACAGGCTTGTTTCCGTTGAGACTTGTACCTATAATCACTTGATTGCGAAACATCTGAAACTCTTATAGATCGATATCACCAGTCTAGAAGGCAGCGCTACTAAGTTAGCTAGTCGTTGGAGCCAACATATTGACCAATCATGAACAAGTTAAATAATTAAATAATGTTTTTCTTTTTAATAAAAATTAAGAGTCAGCTTGTGTTTTTCTCTCACATAATACACACAACATTATCTATCATGTTGATAACAACTTGAGGCGTTCCTTATTCACATATTAATAAGGTTCAAACTTGATACCAAAATCTCGGTCAAAAGTTAATTAGTACTTCGTAACGAAAAGATATAAATATCCACACAAACACTAAAATAGTTCTTTAAGTAGTGTATAGACTTTGAAACATGGAGACGCGCGGTAGTGGTGGATGGCATGAAGTTAGTCACAATTGCACAAAGGTCTAAATTATCTTTTCTGTAATCCTATTTTCAACAATTCCCGTTAAATTATTGATTATTTTTATCGAACCAAAAGTTTTCAAGATAGTTAAGATGACTTACAAATATACAAGGAGTACTAAAACGGTAAAACCACTGGCGTTAGTTTTCCATATTAAGGATGAGAATTATATAACCAATTCGTTGCGTAATTAGATATTGTTTTTAATAAAGATAAAAGCGATGTTTTTGTCTATAAAAGGAGGCTTCTTTTTTTTTCATTACGGGATTGGAGATTCTTTTTCCATAGGCTACGACAATTAAGTCTTTTTCCTTAACTCACGAGATTGGAATTCAATCTTAATGTCCATTTTGTGTTCGGTTTTAAAGATATGCTACAAAATTCACAATATGTTTTATAGTTATTGCATAGGACAAACAAGTGTTGTGATTTTGGTTATATAAGTTGTTGGGACAATTCAGAGCTTAATAGTATCGTAAGTGTAAATTAAGTCTTTGAATGAATGAACATTCAGAGAGTCATCTTAGAGTTCATTATAGACTAAAAAAGTCTCTCCACTTCTTGAGGCGGAACTCGATCGGTAAGTGAAGTTCTGAACCTGAAAGAATATGATTGAGTCAGTGAGTAATGACAATAACTTACTGACTCCCCATGATCTCCTGAACAATCTAAAGCATTCCGAAATTTGATATTTAGGAAATATATCTAAGTATCTGAAAGTTTAGGCGGGAAATCTCTTGGGAAGATAAAGGTGAAGGGTGTGGCGAGGGGTTTTCACTCAGCACATCAGCTCAAAGTCAGATTTCTCTCTCTCCAAAACAACTTTCTATTAATATTAACTAATTTAAATAATGCAGTATATAAATAAAAACATTTATTCATTAACTTAAAAAAAACATTACAACTTAATTAAAAATGTTACAAAGAAAAAAAAAAAAGGTTACCAACAAAATAAAATGCTAATCCTCGTCTACATTTGGAATGTAAGCGAACACAATATGTTCTTTTAGATCATAACGAAGATTGTGGTAAATTACGCGGTTTTTTAATTGATAGATCATACTATCTTGATTCTTGATCTTGTTGAAGCTCACGGTTTGGAAGTTCGTCTTCGTGAAAGTTAGGAAATATTGCATGTTCTTCGTCTTTGAAAATCATATTATGTAATATAATATGATAGATGCATACATTATGTTTTTTATGTTATCGAGTTTTACCACTCGAGCAAGATTTTTAACTACTGCCCATTGTTTTTTTAAAACACCGAATGCTCGTTTTGCTTCTTGTGCTTATTTGAACCTTTTTATTTAACGTCATTTGGCGCCGGGTGTTTGTACGCTTTGACAAATGTATCTTCTTCCTTCCAGATATATCCCATCACCAAGATAATACTCAAAAGCGTAGATATTTTCGTTCAACTTCAAATGGACACTCAGGCGGCAATGCCATATTTGATGTCTTTTAGTAATGAAGACCGATGGAGAACATTATTAAGGTCATTGTTCGCACTAGAAACTAAAAAAAAAAAAAAAAAAAAAAATGCATGCAAAACCCATAAGTCTTGTGAAGCAGCTACTTCTAACATAGTTGTCGGATGCGAATGATCACCTCTCATAAATTGACCTCGCCATCTAGTGGGGCAATTTGCCCACTGCCAATATGTGCAATCAATGCTCCCTAACATACCAGAAAACCATGTAACTCTTTGTGTGCTTTATACAAACGATGTATATCACTTCAAAAGTAATACAATAATACTAACATTACATGCTTAAGTCAACTAATCAAGGGGTAGCTTTTTTAGATGCTGGCGGGATCCCTGGAAATCCTGGTAGAGGTGGCAGCGGTGGCAAAGGCGGTAGAGGAATCGGAAAAGCCGGTGGAGGTGGCGGCGGTGAAGGAATCAACCCCGGAACAGGCGGAAATGGTAAAGGAGGGAAAATCGAAGCTGGAGGCGGTGTCGGAAGGACAGGAGGAAGCAACGAAGGTGGTGGAGTCGGAATAACTGGAGGAATCAACGAAGGCGGTGATGGTACTAGTGGTAATGGCGGTAGTATAGGTGGAGGAAATGGAAATCCAAATGATTTTTGATCAGATAACTGATCATTTTTTAACCTTTTTTGGCGGGAAAGTGGTGGAAGTGGGACCCCAGGGAGGCGCGGGAGTGGGGGTACTAGGGGTGGAATAACAGGCGGAATGGGTATATCTGGTACTGGTACAGTTGGTAAAGTTCCACCCCCAATGGGTGGTAAAATCGGCGCTGCGGGATCAGGAAGTGCTGGGGGGAAGTCTTTTCCTACCAAGTTTTCTTGGCTGCATAGTTCGGGTTTGAATGTGAAGAATCCTGCTGAGAAAATGTGTGTTCCCGCGGTTTTTGATTTGTAATGGATTTGTGATGAGGTGGCAGTTGCAGCTACTGAACAATAGGGCGAGCCGCTGCTGAGTAGTTTAACCGAGCATGCTTTGATCTTGTCTAGGTTTTTGCTGATGGAAATTGGTAGTTTGGCTTCAAATTCTCCGTTTTTGTTGGTTTTTACTTCTTGGCGGAAACTTTGTTTGTCATGATGGCTGCCACATTCCACTGCTACGGTCGCCCCTGCACAGATATTTGATACCGATTAGTAAAGGGGATTTATGCAGCGTTACATTAAATTTTGGTAATTTGTTTTAACCCAAACACAACCACAAGTCCCAACTGTCATAACTTTTCAGTAACTAAATAGCTTATGGTTTTAATAGTTCATTTGCGCAAAGTAAAATAATTTCACTATTGGAGATATGTGTATCTAAATTCGAAAAGATCGAGCTTATTTAGCTAATAAGCTAATAAACGAACCCAAATGCCCCCCTCTTGCACGTGTGCCCAATGGACTTTTGTACCATCAACAACATGTTCTGTTTTATGGTATCTTTATGAAAACGATTTGTATGAGTAAACATATTTCTAGAATACTTCTAAAAGCAAAAGTGTTTATTCATGACCGTAACTCCGTAAGGCATATATTTCACAAACTCGTGGATTAGTGTCACTTGTCTCGTGGCCTATTTCATGCACCAGTCACACTTCATATTTTTATTGAACATAATTTATAAGTTAATCTACAAGAAATTATACATGTAACTTGTACATCAATTTCATTTTCACAAAAATATACACTTTATTTATTTATTTATTTTTGATCCTAAACTACTCTTACATGTTATTAATCCAATAAAGTAAAAAAAAAAAAAAAATACAACAAGATCAAGTGCAAGAACCTGGGATGAAGTGGGAGGATTTAGATACTTCTTGATGGAAGCAAGTATCACAATAGACGGTTCCGACAAGGACAGCCGGTGCTCGCAGTTGTTTCCGATGCCCGTGTGCATGGGAAACACCATTCAAGGAGAAATATAGGACCAACACCATGAGTGAAACCCATGAAGGCATTTTGAAAGTTGTGTTTGATTCTATCTTGTGGTGAAGAGGTAGTTGATTATATAGGGGATGTGTATTCACGAGGGTTTTGTATTCATTATGTCAATCATGCAAAAACAAGTATAACTCCAAACCAAACTAGCACTGAATGTGGTATGGTCAAAAAGCATTTTACTGCCAAAAAAAA
>LBNU01027783.1:97850-111345 GCA_014162995.1 Artemisia annua | reverse complement strand
TTACTGCCCCATGAGTCGCGGATAAGTACATTATCAACTCCTCCCCTGGTCGGGGTGCGACTAACTTGGGAAGCGCTGCTATTGTTTGTTTGAGCTGCTGAAACGCTTCCTCCGCCTTGGTAGTCCAGCGAAAGTCTCCTTTTTTTGTACACTTCTTGAGTGTTTTAAATAGTGGTAGTGACTTGTCCGCTGACTTGGATAGGAATCTGTTTAGACCGGCTAGCTTCCCATTCAAGGATTGTACTTCCTTCAATGTGCGCGGTAAGGGAAGTTGTATAACTGCTTCTGTCTTTTCTGGGCATGGTTTAATGCCATCCGGTTCTATCAAGTATCCTAAGAACATGCCTTCTGTAGCGCCAAAAATGCACTTCTTAGGGTTTAGCTTCATATTGATTTTCCGTAGTGTCTTGAACGTTTCTTCAATATCGCGCACTACTTCATCTTCAGTATGGCTCTTTATGACTAGGTCATCAACGTAGACTTTCAGGTTGCGACCCACTTGTTTTTAAAATGCATTATCCACCAAGCGCTGGTAGGTGGCACCTGCATTCTTTAGTCCAAAAGGCATCTTCATGTAACAATAGACGCATTGGCTCGTATGGAAAGCTGTCTTTTCCTCATCTTCCTTAGCCATTTGGATTTGGTGGTACCCTTTGTATGCGTCCAAGAAGCATTTAAAGGGGTATCCACATAAGGATTCCACTTTCCAATCTATCTCTGGCAGTGGGTAGCAGTCCTGCGGGCATGCTTTGTTGAGGTCTGTGAAGTCCACGCACATTCGCCAACTACCATCGCTCTTTTTAAACATGACTGGATTAGACAGCCAGTCATGGTAGTAGACTTCTCGCATGATGCCTGCGTCCACAAGCTTGTGTACTTCCTCCAAGATGGCTTTCGCGCGCTCTGGAGCTTGGCCGCGCTTCTTCTGCCTTATTGGTGGATATCCTTGTCGGATTTGTAGCTTGTGTTCTGAGATCGACCGAGGTACGCCAGTCATGTGTTTCGGCTCCCATGCGAAGACATCCAGATTTTTCTGCAGGAGTGCGCACACAGCTGCTTTCCCTTTATCCGACAGCGAACCTCCAATTGACACCTGTTGTTCAGGGTAATCAGGGTGTATTGCCACTTTTAAGTTCGGTATCTTGGCTGCGCCATGTTCTGGAGTGTGTGTTGCCTCACATGTAACTGTATTACATTCTTCGGGAGGCACAGCGTTGTTGTAGAGGGTGACAATGCCGCCTTCTACTGGGAATTTTAGCATTCCATGTGCCGTGGATGGCACTGCGCGGAGGGCTGATATTCCTGATCTTCCGATGATGCCATTGTATGGCGAGGGAGATCTAATCACCATAAAGTTCATCCACGCTTTTGTGGAGTGCTCCTTGTTGCCGACCGTGACTAGCAGCCGTAGTTGTCCTATTGGCCATATCTTTTCTCCTGTAAAGCCTGTTAAAGATGATGCGGCGGGGACCAACTGGCTTTGTATCTCAGGTCGTAGTCTCTTGAAACAATGTTCGTACATTATTTCTGCGGATGCTCCTCCATCAACGTACATGCGGTGGATATTGTGACCCCCCGCATTTATTTCAATGGTGAGTGGCTCCGCCACTGCGTTGTCCGCAGTCAACTTGGGGAAAGAAATTTCATCGCTAGAAGAGAACCTCTGGCTGACCTTTTGCTTGACTTTGCGTTGCCATGATTGTATCATGTAAATTGTGTCTGCCTTGTCTTTAGGTGGTTCTTTTTTATCCGTTGTTCGCTGTTTATCTTTCCCTTCTTTAATGTTTTTGACTAAGTGATCCATCCTGCCCTCTTTTACTAATTTGTCAATTAGTTGGCGTAGCTGGACGCACTCATTCGTTGTGTGGCCCTTCTGTCCATGATAGTCGCAGTACCCTGTCCCTGTGCGCTTCCCTTCTGGTGTGCGCATTGGTGGGGGTTTAGGGAAGTTTGCTCCTTCTGTTGCGAATATCTCTCGCGGAGTTTTTGTCAACGGGGTATACTTGTCGTTTCCCCGTGCGCCTCCGTCATTACGATAGCTTTTATTACGATTACCGCTATGGTCATTGGATTGTCTCCTTGACTGTTCTTGCGGTCTGTAATTAGAGTATCCCTTCTTGCTATCTGCGACAGCAGCTTCTCCTTGGATAAAAGACCTTGTGCGCTTCATTAATTCATCAAAGGTTTGGGGAACTTTATCATTTAATTTTTTGATAAGCTCTTGGTTATTTATCCCATTCATGAATCCTGAAATTTTTAGTATTTCAGGACACGCCTTGATGTGTATGCATTCGTCTTTGAAGCGCTCCATGAAAGCGCTCGTTGATTCCCCTTGGCGCTGTTTAATCCTGGCCAATTCTACTGGGTCCTTAGCGCACTTCTTTCTTTGAGTGAAGTTCAAGCGGAATGCTTTCCGCAACTCTTCATACCCCTTTATGCTTCTTCGTGGAAGTTTGCTAAACCAAGTTCGCGCATTCCCCACCAATGTGGAATTAAACATATGGCACCACACAGGTTGTGGCCAATTTTCGATGCTAGCAGCGGATTCGAAAATTTTTAGGTGATCATCGAGGTCACCCGTTCCATCATATGTTTTAACATTGGAAGGCATTCGCCTTTTCTTGTTGTCCGAATAATCGCTAATGCGCTTTGAGAACGCATCAACCTTTTGGCGACGCCAAGGAAGGGATATGTCCTCGTCCTCGTCCTCTTCCTCGCGGCGTCTTCCTCTGGACTTCCAGTGTCCCGTTTCTTTATCCTCGTTGTCCGAGGAGCTGCTCGAGGAAGAATCGCTTCTTTTACGGCGCTTGCGCCGTTTTTCTTCGGAGTCTGAGCTAGAGGGGCTTTCACTTGGGAAAAATCATCTCCCTGGTCTGTCGTGAACTCTTCTACTTCCAGATCTAGAAGAGTTCTCGCTTTGTGAGCGCCGTGGTCCGAGTCTATCGCGGATTCTGCGACTACCTAGCCTAAAGTGGACGTTAGTGCGTCGCTCATTACCCTCGTACTCCTCCGAGTACTGCGAATTAGATGTTGTACCGAGCCTAGAGTGGACATTGGTGCGCCTCTCGTTATGCTCGCGCTCTAGGTAGCGCGGTGGGGATTGGCCATCGAAGTCAAGCCGAGCATATAATTTCTGGCTCAGCCTTCTTCTTGCCTCCTCTTGGAGGTGATTGGTCAACGTTTCATAATTTTTGGATACAAAATTTTTCAACGTTGACTCCTGAGTATCTTCTTCCAGCGCAATGATATTTTCTTCCAAAGCAGTCCCCTTATCTCGGTTAGGCGCGCCTGGTGGCACAGTGTTGTTCACTGTGGGTACCATTTGATGGGGAGTGTTGAAGAGGTTCGCTGGAGATCATCAGTGTTTGGGACCACCGTGGTGGTCTGAGTCGTTTCTGCGGGTAACTCTACCGTTGGAAGAATTGGGGGTAGTCCCGGTTCCTGGTGACCAGGCGCACTGGTTGTTCCAGTGGTTTGCCTAGAGGTTAAGTCTTGATAGTTCTTGCTCTGGGGATCACTGACTCCTCCCAAACTAACCAGTTAACCAGGTGTGGTCAACTAAGTCAAATTAGGGAGAGAGTGATCAATTTATGATCCGTTGAAAGCACAGTGTTCTCATGGGTCGTTAAGTCCTAACGAGATTGAAATTGTGTTTGGAAAACGTTTTGGGAATGAGTGATTGGGAAAAGTAACCAGATGAAGAATGATTATTTGGTATTGTTTAACTAAGAGAATGATGATTTAACAAAATTCTACACTACAGGGAAACAGAATTAGGCTTGGGGAAAACCTAATACAAGCAGACTAATTACGTAAATGGAAAAAGGTAAAATTTGAACAAATAAAAACTAGAAGCGGTAAAAATAAAACTTTTACAAACTTAAAATTAAAAGAAAATTAAATTAAAAAGAAAATTATTTTTTGATTATCTTAATATTTAAATATTAATTAATTACTAAAACTATTTAAAAAGTTAATTAAAACTAATTAAAGTTAAACTAAAAATGATTAAGATTACAAATTAAAATTATAGAATTGCAAAATTAATTTCTAAAAATCTAAAATGACTTAAAACAAATATAAAAATTGAAAATAAATATTTTTGTCTTTTTCTGAATTAAATATTAATTAATTACTAATTATACTAATTAAACTAATTAAACTAATTTAAATTACAAATAATACTAAAAATGACTTAGAAAATTATGAAATATTTTATAAAACTAATTAACCATTACAGGAATCTTAAAAAATTATAAAAAATTTATAAAAACTATTATTACACTATTTTATTAATTATTTACTTAATTATTAATTAAAAACTATTTAAACTAATTTAAATGAGAATAATAGTAAATGAACAGTTGAACCTAATTTCTAAAAATACTTTATAACTAATAAGAACTAGAAAATTTATAAAAAAATAATAGTGATTAAAAATAAACAGTAAGTGATTTTCTTTTTGGTTTTTTAATTAAAACTAATTAAACTAATATTAATTATTATAATTACTAAATGAAAAGATAAAAATCTAAGAAAATTATTATAAATACTACAAGTGACAGGGAAATTATTAAAATTATAAAATTGAAAATTGCTTTTTGAAAAAGCTGAACAATAAGCCAAATGGCTTAAATAGAAGCTATCACTTTTGTAAAAGTGATGATTTTTTGATTTTTCTTTTATAAAACTATTAAACAGCTTAAAAACAGACTTTTGTGAAAATGGCTTTTGTGAAACTAAAAAATAAGCAGCTTGCAAGCTTATGATTCTCACAGTTTAAGAAATAAGCTTAAAAAGGAGATTTTGATGATGAAGAGCTATGCAATGCACACAAGCTAGGGAATAAGCTAAAAAACAACTTAAAGGAACTTAATTGAGACCAAAGAAAGGAAAAAGCCGGATGGATAAGCCAAAGCAATCAAATAAGCAATTCCAACAACACTACTCAAACAAACAAGGTTGCAGGCTTTTTGTAAGCTAATTTAAGCTAGGGGCAAAGATGCCAAAGCCCAGAATAAGCTTGGAACCAACAAGCCAGTCAGGTGAGCTTTTGATAGAGCCAAAAATCACCCTATGGGGCCCACTGATGCAGCCTGTGGGTCCCTTGGAAGTTGGGTGAGTCACACTAATAATAGTATGCATAAATGGCTGAAAGAGATGATCGTTCTCGGAGTTCTTAGTGGGGGTTACCTTGTTGTGCGACATCGAATCCCTTAGGGTCATACAATGGTTTACTACCTAAAAACCAAAGCTGGGTACGGTTCATAGAATGAGTCAAGACCCTTAAGTAATCGTCTCATGCTCAGTTTAACTGTTAGTAATTTAGGTTCTAATTACGCACCACCATGACTACGTTTATAAGTTTGTTTTCCTTGCTTAATTTTAGTTTCATTTCCACCTCTAAAAACTCCATACATTCCAGTATGTACGGAATCCATTAAGAGTTTCAATAAACGTCAACTTCTTCAAGAAAATCAAAAAGTCAATTTATATTAACCAAGTGTTTTGAATTTAATTAGTTAATTTTCTATAGGTCTTAATAATTAAGCTTTTAAAGATTTTGTGCTCTTAGGATAATTAAGAACTGCTTTTGTCTGCTTCATCTTCATCATCAGTATTCTTTCATAATTTTTTAGTTTAGTTGTCCAAATTGCTTATTTGCTGCTTGTTCACTGTAGCTGATTTTCATAGAGATGCCCCTGCACACAGCTTTATAGCCCAATTGACATGCTGCATAAGCTTTAGTTACTTGGCTTTGGTTTGTGGATTTTGTAGTTTGTGTACTTATCTTGTCAATCTGTGTATGTGTTATGCTTGTTTTTCCATTCATATGCTTTTTTTATAGATGCTTAATTTGCTTTATCATGTTTCTCAGAACCATCCTAACTGAGTCATCAGTGTAGGTGAGCCTTTTCATAAGCTTCATATAAAATCTCATCACTCTGGATTTAGACTTGTTAAGCGGGTTTGGCTTGTTTCTGAAGGCTTATCCACTACTCAAAAGTCAGTGGCGTTGTTTTTCCATTTCAAGCTTATTCAATAAGCTGCTTGCTTGGGGCTTTTGTGCTGTGTTCCCCATTTATCTTGTACACTGAGTCATCTAATGATTATTTGGTATTGTTTAACTAAGAAAATGATGATTTAACAAAATTCTACACTACAGGGAAACAGAATTAGGCTTGGGGAAAACCTAATACAAGCAGACTAATTACGTAAATGGAAAAAGGTAAAATTTGAACAAATAAAAACTAGAAGCGGTAAAAATGAAACTTTTACAAACTTAAAATTAAAAGAAAATTAAATTAAAAAGAAAATTATTTTTTGATTATCTTAATATTTAAATATTAATTAATTACTAAAACTATTTAAAAAGTTAATTAAAACTAATTAAAGTTAAACTAAAAATGATTAAGATTACAAATTAAAATTATAGAATTTCAAAATTAATTTCTAAAAATATAAAATGACTTAAAACAAATATAAAACTTGAAAATAAATATTTTTGTCTTTTTCTGAATTAAATATTAATTAATTACTAATTATACTAATTAAACTAATTAAATTAATTTAAATTACTAATAATACTAAAAATGACTTAGAAAATTATGAAATATTTTATAAAACTAATTAACCATTACAGGAATCTTAAAAAATTATAAAAAATTTATAAAAACTATTATTACACTATTTTATTAATTATTTACTTAATTATTAATTAAAAACTATTTAAACTAATTTAAATGAGAATAATAGTAAATTAACAGTAAAAACTCTGAACCTAATTTCTAAAAATACTTTATAACTAATAAGAACTAGAAAAATTATAAAAAGATACTAGTGATTAAAAATAAACAGTAAGTGATTTTCTTTTTGGTTTTTTAATTAAAACTAATTAAACTAATATTAATTATTATAATTACTAAATGAAAAGATAAAAATCTAAGAAAATTATTATAAATACTACAAGTGACAGGGAAATTATTAAAATTATAAAATTGAAAATTGCTTTTTGAAAAAGCTGAACAATAAGCCAAATGGCTTAAATAGAAGCTATCACTTTTGTAAAAGTGATGATTTTTTGATTTTTCTTTTATAAAACTATTAAACAGCTTAAAAAACAGACATTTGTGAAAATGGCTTTTGTGAAACTCAAAAATAAGCAGTTTGCAAGCTTATGATTCTCACAGTTTAAGAAATAAGCTTAAAAAGGAGATTTTGATGATGAAGAGCTATGCAATGCACACAAGCTAGGGAATAAGCTAAAAAACAACTTAAAGGAACTTAATTGAGACCAAAGAAAGGAAAAAGCCAGATGGATAAGCCAAAGCAATCAAATAAGCAATTCCAACAACACTACTCAAACAAACAGGGTTGCAGGCTTTTTGTAAGCTAATTTAAGCTAGGGGCAAAGATGCCAAAGCCCAGAATAAGCTTGGAACCAACAAGCCAGTCAGGTGAGCTTTTGATAGAGCCAAAAATCACCCTGTGGGGCCCACTGATGCAGCCTGTGGGTCCCTTAGAAGTTGGGTGAGTCACACTGATGACTCAGTGTAAAGATGAAATGGGACAAGCAAAAAGCCAAGAGCAGGCTTATTGAATAAGCTTGAAATGGAAAAACAAGCACTGGACTTTTGAGTATGGTGGATAAGCTTCACAATAAGCCAAACCTTACAAGCTAAATCCAAGTGATGAGATTTTTATGAGCTTATGAAAAAGGCTCACCTACACTGATGACTCAGTGTAGGGAGTGGTTTTGAGAAAACATGATAAGCAAATTAAGCAGTTATAAAAAGCAATGAATGGAAAAACAAGCATACACATAACAAGATTGACAGATAAGCTACACAAAACTACAAAATCCACAAACCAAAGCCAAGTAATAAAGCTTATGCAAGCATGTCAATTGGGCTATAAAGCCTGTGTGCAGGGCATCTCTGTGAAAATCAGCTAAGTGACAAGCAGCAAATAAGCAATTTGACAACAAACTGAAAATTATGAAAAATACTGTGATGAAGATAAGCAAAAAAAGATTAATATCCTAAGAGCACAAATCTTAAAACTTAATATTAAGACCTATAGAAAATTAACTAATTAATTCAAAAACTTGTTAATATGAAATTTGACTTTTTGATTTTCTTGAAAAGTTGACTTTATTGAAACTCTAATGGATCCTACATACTAATTATGATGTTTAGAGGTGAAATGAAACTAAATTAAGCAAGGAAAACAACTTATAAACTAGTATGTGTGGTAATTAAACCTAAATTACTAACAGTTAAACCTACATGAGAGATTACTTAAGGTTTTGACTATTCTATGAACTACCACTGGTTTTTAGGTTATAAACAAACTATTATGACCCTAAGGATGATGTCTGCACAACAAGTAACCACTAAAACTCACAATATGACAGATGTACAAACAGATCCAAACACTCCTTTTGAAATTGTTTTTGCAGATTTTCAAGGTGAATGATTATTTCATGCCACAATACCAATACATAAAGTTGTTTGATGATGGTACAAGCTTGTTTGAACACAGAAACTTCAACTTTAACAACAAAAGTTTAGGAATGCTATTGTGCACAATTTGGCAGTGATATTCAAGTAATAAGCAACAAGGAATTCCAATGAACAAGCAGTTAATTTAAAGCAATAATATAACTTAGTTACACTAAATAAGCACAAACACCAAAGAAAAGCAGTTAAATAGCACTTCTACAGTAAAATCATAAAATTAGGTAAATTAACTAAAATTTAGAAAATGAAACTTACTAAGGACCCTTGCTCAAAACCAGGTCAATTATGCTCGAGGAGCTACTCTACAAGCTCCTAGCTTATCAGAGATAAGCTAGGTACAATCCATCTGCCAATTCCATTACTTGGCACTTCCAAAAGCTTCCACAGTCTAGTGCATAGGTACCCTGTTGATTTTTGATTTTTTTCTTTCTTGTTTTATGTTTTGCTTATGAATTTAGGAGCTTAAGTGAGCTTGTGAAACATGTGTTATAATTTAGATAGCTTAAACCATGATTTAGCTAACACTAAAATTTTATGATTAAACTGAAATGAAAACAAGAGCTTGAAATAAGAACTCAAATGCTTATATTAACTTGAGAAAACAGATTACAATCTAAAGTTTAACTAGAATTTAAAAGTTACAACTAATTCGACATTAATTTTGATAAGCTAAAAACTACACTTGATCTCTTTGTGGTCTTCTCCTTTTATAGATGGAAATTAGGGTTGAGGCAGTGTCTCTGAGCATATCCCACCATTAATCTTGGCCCTTGGATCATTGGAATTCAATCTTGACCTTTGAATCGATTTGGCGCCAAAATATAATATTGCAAATTGGGGCCTGTATGATCCAATTGGGGGTGGTGGCATTTATGGTGGTTGTTTTGTTAGGTGGATGTGATGGGGGTGAGTGGTTTGGGCGGTGGAACAAGTGGGGTGGTGAGGTGATGGAGTACAGGCAAGTTGGGAGGTGGGGAACGAAGGAGGGAGGGAGTGCGTTTGATTTGTTATAACAGGTGGGGGGTGGGTTTTGGGCTTGTGAGTGATGGGCCACATGAAAAGAAAATGGGCCAAGGGAAAAAGGGTTGGGTTTGTTTGTGTTTATGTTGGACTGGATTTGGTTTTGGGGTTTATAATTATACAAAGGGTCCGTTTGGTTTAGTAATATTACAAGGACCAAATATGTAATTTCTGTTTTTCCAGGGACTGATCTTGCAGCTTCTCCAAAGATATTCCAAGGGTGATTTCTGCCAAATATGAATAGTGCAAGGACCTCATTTGGTTTTTCTACTTTTGAAATTCCCAGGGACATGTTTTGCCAATTTGTTAAAGTACAGGGACCAAACTTGTAATTTCACCAAATTTCACACCCAAGGACCATTTGTGATAACTTTTACTTTCCAAGGACCATAAAAGACTTTTTCATCCAAAAATATTTGCTCAGGGGCCATTTCTGCCAAATTTGAAATTTGAAGGACCATTTGTGTAATTTTTGCAAATTTGCCACCAAAGGACTAAATATGATAATTTGTGATTTCAAAAGGACCTTTGATGACTTTTTATTGAAAATTAATGCTTAGGGACTAGTTTTGTCAATTCTTGATAGTTGAGGGACTGAAACTGCCAATTATGCAAGCTTTGGTTGTTTTTCATCTGTTTTTGATCTTTTTGCATCTGAAACATATAAAACACACTTTTGGAATATTTTCACTATTTTGATGCATTATTGGGTGTTTTTGGTTGTTTTGGCAGTTCAAATAGAATAAAAATGATGAGTATTTACACACTCATCAATCCCCCACACTAAGATATTGATAGTCCCTAGCAATCTTTAAGGAAAACTTAAAGGATTTGATGTCTCTTTACCAAAAGCCATTACTTCTGGAGTAGCCAAATGTTTCAGTTCAAGTAAGAACCATGGTACACTGATAACCATATGATTTTGAGCAAATCATCAGCTGTCAACGGATTTGATTTGTCTTTACCAGAAGCCGTTTGCTTCTGGACTAGCCAACTCTTCACGATTCAAAGATATGGTGACCTGAATACCATGCAATTTTTGGCAAACTGCAAGCCATCAACGGATTTGAGATATCTTTACCGGGAGCCGTTTGCTCTCGGATTAGCCAGACCTTTTGTGGAAGAGACATGGTGGACTGATAACCATTTGTCGTGTTAGTGCAAAGCACTCACACCAAAAAAAAATTTTTGGCCAAAATGGGGGAATTAAGGCATTTTAGATGGAAAAAACGTGATCAAATTCGCCAGAATTTCCCCCCACACTAGAATTGAATATTGTCCTCAATATTCAAAGTCCCGGCTATTATGTCGATACTTTGAGATGTAAAACGTTTAGATTGAGGCAAGTGTGGGAACCATCAAAAATAAAGCTTCTTAAATAGAAGCTATCACTTCTTTTAAAGTGATGATGATGAATGTTTTTTTTTTGTTATTGAAAGATATGTACATGCAGGGGCCATCTCCCCCACACTAGTTTGGTAGAAAGTAGAAAGAAGTCAGAAACACGGGTGAAAACCTGTGGCATGCTAGTTTTTGATCACCGAGTCACTAGCTTGACTCGATCCCCGCATTCATTGGTTCATTGGGAAAGTTTGGAGATCCGGGACAACCATAGGTGGTATGTCCTCTCCAAAGTAGTGCTTCAACCTATGACCGTTCACTTTGAAATTTGGTCCGTCCGTTTGAGATAATTCGACGGTACCATATGGATAAACTTTAGTCATAGTGAAAGGGCCAGACCAACGGGTTTTGAGTTTGCCCGAGAAGATCTTCAATCTTGAATTGAAAAGAAAGACTCGATCACCAACGTTAAAAACGCGGTTTTTGATCTTGGATTCATGTATCTTCTTTGTCTTTTCCTTGAAAATCAAAGAGTTCTCGTATGCCTGATCCCGAAGTTCATTTAATTCATTCAGCTGAACTTTACAGTGATCACCCGCCGTCTGGAGATCGAAGTTAGCATGTTTCAAGGCCCAGTAGGCTTTGTGTTCAAGCTCAATCGGTAGATGACACGCCTTTCCGTATACAAGCTTGTAAGGAGTACACCCGATGGGTGTTTTGTAAGCTGTACGGAAGGCCCAGAGTGCATCATCTAGTTTATCCGACCAAGAGGCACGGTTTTCTCCTACTGTCCTCTCCAGAATCCGCTTAATACCACGGTTTGAAACCTCCACTTGCCCACTTGTTTGGGGGTGATACGCAGTGGAAAGACGGTGAGTTACACCGTACTTTTGCATGACTTTATCAAATTTGTCATTGCAGAAGTGTGTACCACGATCACTAATAATGGCTCGTGGAGTTCCGAACCTAGCAAAAAGAGATTTCAAAAATTTCACGACTACTCGGGCATCGTTGGTGGGTAAAGCTTTCGCCTCAACCCATTTTGACAAGTAGTCAACAGCCGCGAGTATGTATTTGTTTCCTCGAGATGATGGAAATGGCCCCATAAAGTCAATGCCCCATACGTCAAAGATTTCACAGACTTGGATGGCGTTTTGAGGCATCTCGTTAGTCTTTGAAATATTCCCGTGACGCTGACAAGCGTCACAAGCTTTGACAAACTCTTGGGCATCTTTATAGATCGTGGGCCAGTAGAAACCCGAATCAAACACCTTCTTGGCGGTGTAGTTTGGATTATGATGTCCCCCCGTGGGTCCATCATGACAAGCTTTAAGAATATCCAAGGCTTCTTGGCCATGGACACACCGCCTGATGACTTGATCGGCACAGATTTTGAACAAGAAGGGGTCGTCCCAGAAGTAATGTTTGACGTCTTTAAAGAATTTGTTTTTCTGTTGGGACGTCATCCCCTTCACAACAAAGTTACCCGCATGGTAATTTGCAAAGTCTGCAAACCATGGGGTAGTAGAGTCACCACGAAAAGAAACCGCATTGAGTGTTTCGAGAGGAAATGTTTCATTTATTTCCTTTTTCTCGAACACATCCTGATGAGGGATTTCTAATCGGGATAGATGATCAGCTGCTAGGTTCTCAGATCCTTTTTTTATCACGAATAATGATATCAAATTCTTGCAGGAGGAGAACCCATAGGAGTAATCTCGGCTTTGCATCTTGTTTGGCAAAGAGATATTTCAGGGCCGAGTGATCCGTATACACTATGCATTTGGTCAGGATTAAGTAAGACCGAAACTTTTCAAAAGCATACACCACGGCTAACAACTCTTTTTCCGTGGTGGTGTAATGATTCTGAGCCTCGTTCATAGTTTTGCTTGCATAGTGTATGGGCTGAAAGTGTTTTGTTTTACGTTGCCCCAAGACCGCGCCTATAGCAAAATCACTTGCATCGCACATGAGTTCAAAAGGCAGGTCCCAATCGGGGGCAACTAAGATCGGTGCTTCTGTGAGCTTTTTCTTGAGATTTTGAAAAGCTTCGATGCACTCGGGAGAAAAGATGAAAGGAGCATCTTTTTCAAGAAGATGTGTCATGGGCCGGGCGATTTTAGAAAAGTCTTATATGAATCGACGATAGAATCCGGCATGACCTAGGAAGCTCCTGACACCTTTAACTGTGGTGGGATGAGGTAGTTTAGCAATGACATCGACTTTAGCTCTGTCGACCTCAATCCCGTTCTTAGAAATCTTATGGCCGAGGACAATGCCTTCCTTGACCATAAAGTGGCTCTTCTCCCAATTTAGACAAAGATTGGTGTCTTCACACCGTTTGAGCATATTATCTAAATGGCAGAGACATGATTGGAAAGAATTTCCAATGACCGAGAAATCATCCATAAAGACCTCCATAGTTTTCCCGATCATGTCGTGAAATATGGCCATCATACACCGTTGGAATGTGCCTGGAGCATTACATAGGCCAAAAGGCATACGTCGGTAGGCAAAAGTTTCGTAGGGGCATGTAAAGGTGGTCTTTTCTTGATCCTTCAGATCAATGGGAATCTGGAAGTAACCCGAGAAACCGTCTAGGAAACAATAGT
>LBNU01027783.1:51851-97642 GCA_014162995.1 Artemisia annua | reverse complement strand
GGGAGGGATCTTCATTCAACAACTTCTCAAGGAGAAGTATATCCCTGTCTGGGTCAATCTCTTGGTTATAAATTCCCTCAGGAATCGAATCACTCTTGAGAAAGGCCTATATTTCCTCCAAGATGAAGTCACTTCCCTCAAACGGAGTTAGGGAAGGAGAAGAATTAGCAATCATAGGTTGAGAAGAGGGAGTGGGATTGCCACTCGAAGAATTATTGGTGAAACCAAGAATTTCCTGAGAATACTCTTCCGAAGCAATATCGATGACATCGATTCTGTTAATTTCTGCGGAGTCATAGTTGGAAGAGTATCTCAAGGTCTGATCAAGATTGAATGTGATGGCTTCATTACTAACACGCAGTGTGATCTCTTCATCAAAGACATCGATTAAAGCTCGGCCCGTTCTTAGGAATCCCCTCCCTAAAATGAGAGGGACCCTTGGGTCTGCATCGAAGTCAACAATCACGAAATCTGCCGGAAAATGGAACTTTCCTACATTCACGAACACATCCTCAGCAATACCGAGGGGACGAGATATAGAGCGATCTGCAAGCTCGAGAGTCATGCAGGTAGGAGTAAGTGCCGGAAGAGAAAGTTTCTTCCAGACTGAGTGAGGCATCAGGTTGATGCTTGCACCAAGATCGGCCAAGGCATAGCATTCAACCATCCCCGGGAAAATTCAAGGAATGAGGAATTTCCCGGGATCTCCCAGCTTTTCGGGAAGTTGTTTCAACAAAACTGCAGAGCAGTTCTCGTTTAACAGAGTTTTTGCCATCTCGAAGAGTTTTTCCTTGTTATTTAACAGATTTTTTATCGTTGATGCAAACTTGGGCATCAGAAGAAGAGCATCCGCGAAGCTTATGTCAAAATGTAATTCTTTGAAAATTTAAAAAATTTGTCCAATTGGTGACTAGCTTTTTCGCAGAGCTTTTGATCTTGTAAACGTGATGGATAAGGAATCGAGGGTTTGGGATTTTGTTTCTCAACGGGATCAACTGGAGGTTCAAAAACAACTCCAGGTTTGGATTTGGGTTTCGGGACCGGGACAACTTGAGGGTGGACGTCATTGGTATCTCCTTTATTAGTAGGAAGTACCGTGTCCATGGTAACCTCAGGTTCACGTTCCGCTACCTTTGGAGGAAGAGAAGAAGGGGTAGCAGGAGCCGTGGGTCCTTTGTAAGAAACTCCACTTCGGGTGGTAATCGCCTTAACATCGCCCCTCGGGTTAGCGATCGTGTTGCTCGGAAGTGTTCCTGAGCCCGAGGGTCGATCATTTAAGGACTTCTTGAGTTCGGAGATCTGATTGACCAACAACTTGTTCATTTCTTCTTGGGTCCAGTTGGGTTGTATTCTGCCTTGATTTGCGGTGGTAATATTTTACGTAATTATTATTAACAAGAAAACAAATGTTTTTGGCTTTTTTGGGGTGTGTGTGAAAAAACTTGGAAATTATTTTTGGAATCGATTCGTTAACCGAAATCGTTCCTTTAAGACTACTTGCAGGGTGGCGGGAGAGAAGAATGGATCTCTCTTCGGTTCGCAATTTAATGTCAGAACCTCCGTATTCCACCTGTATAGGTTGTAATCTTAAAGAATCGAAGTAATTTAACTTCACGATTTGTTTTGTTGTTTATAATTTTTTTTTGGTGTTGTTAACACTCTAGGAAAGTGTTAATGACTTTTTTATGATATGATTAAGATTTTTAAAAAAAAATTACAAAGTGATGTGATTTGTACAAGGAGGGTTTTGAAAACCACTAAACCTAAACGTTTTTTAAAACACGCAACAACCTCCCCGGCAGCGGCGCCAAAATTTGACTCCTCCCAAACTAACCAGTTAACCAGGTGTGGTCAACTAAGTCAAATGAGGGAGAGAGTGATCAATTTATGATCCGTTGAAAGCACAGTGTTCTCACGGGTCGTTAAGTCCCAACGAGATTGAAATTGTGTTTGGAAAACGTTTTGGGAATGAGTGATTGGGAAAAGTAACCAGATGAAGAATGATTATTTGGTATTGTTTAACTAAGAAAATGATGATTTAACAAAATTCTACACTACAGGGAAACAGAATTAGGCTTGGGGAAAACCTAATACAAGCAGACTAATTACGTAAATGGAAAAAAGGTAAAATTTGAACAAATAAAAACTAGAAGGGGTAAAAATGAAACTTTTACAAACTTAAAATTAAAAGAAAATTAAATTAAAAAGAAAATTATTTTTTGATTATTTTAATATTTAAATATTAATTAATTACTAAAACTATTTAAAAAGTTAATTAAAACTAATTAAAGTTAAACTAAAAATGATTAAGATTACAAATTAAAATTATAGAAATTGCAAAATTAATTTATAAAAATCTAAAATGACTTAAAAGAAATATAAATATCGTTGATGCAAACTTGGGCATCAGAAGAAGAGCATCCGCGAAGCTTATGTCAAAATGTAATTCTTTGAAAATTTAAAAAATTTGTCAAATTGGTGACTAGCTTTTTCGCAGAGCTTTTGATCTTGTAAACGTGATGGATAAGGAATCGAGGGTTTGGGATTTTGTTTCTCAACGGGATCAACTGGAGGTTCAAAAACAACTCCAGGTTTGGATTTGGGTTTCGGGACCAGGACAACTTGAGGGTGGACGTCATTGGTATCTCCTTTATTAGTAGGAAGTACCGTGTCCATGGTAACCTCAGGTTCACGTTCCGCTACCTGTGGAGGAAGAGAAGAAGGGGTAGCAGGAGCCGTGGGTCCTTTGTAAGAAACTCCACTTCGGGTGGTAATCGCCTTAACATCGCCCCTCGGGTTAGCGATCGTGTTGCTCAGAAGTGTTCCTGAGCCCGAGGGTCGATCATTTAAAGACTTCTTGAGTTCGGAGATCTGATTGACCAACAACTTGTTCATTTCTTCTTGGGACTTCATAAATTGCTTAAGCAACTCATCTGATGAAGGCCCAGTTGNGGGTTAGCGATCGTGTTGCTCAGAAGTGTTCCTGAGCCCGAGGGTCGATCATTTAAAGACTTCTTGAGTTCGGAGATCTGATTGACCAACAACTTGTTCATTTCTTCTTGGGACTTCATAAATTGCTTAAGCAACTCATCTGATGAAGGCCCAGTTGGAACAATGGCTTGAGTTTGATTGTTAGGAACATTCTGAGCCTGATTGTTTTGAAAATTCCCATGATGTTGGTATTACCCTGAAAATTGTTTCCCTGATGAAAATTATCCTGATTATGAAAATTATTACCCTGATTACCATGACCTTGATTTCTTTGAAAATTTCCTTGGTTTTGAAAACTATGGTTATGACCGGAATTGAAATTCCCTTGGTTGTTAAAACCTTGGTTCATTCGATTTTGGCTTTGATGAAAATTCTGGTTCCGGTTTGAGCATTTTGGTTTTGAGACTGATTAAATCCGGGTGGTCCAAGGAAATTGTTGGAACGATAGCTTAAAAGATTACGGTCCCCATGTGGTTGGTAAGAGTTACCCCCCGCATTGTAGGAACCTTGAGCAGCATATACGTTCTCGTGAGTGAAGCCACCGGTGGCTGGGCACTCAGTATAAGGATGTGGACCACCACATGTTTCACAACTGTGACTGACAGCTCTGACTTGATGATTGATATTCTGATTAGATTGATGCATTCTCAACACAGCAGTGGACAAATCATCCATCTTTTTAGTGAGAGCAGCTATTTCAGAGGAGGTTGGAGTGACAGATTTACATGAATCATTCCTCTCTGCTGAGGAATCCCAGAAATTGTGGTGGGCAGTCATGTTCTCAATGAGATCATAGCACTCCTCGGGGGTCCTTTTCATAAAGGTCCCTCCAGCAGCAGCATTGATCGTGTCACGATGACGAAGAGTCAAACCATTGTAGAAAGTATCTATGATGGTGACTAGAAGCATGTTATGATTGGGACATCGATCAATTGCAAGCTTATAGCGTTCCCATGCCTCAAATAAGGACTCATCGGGAAGCTGTCGGAAGTTGCTAATATCATTTCTCAACTTAGTTACCATGGATGGTGGAAAGTATTTTGCTAAAAATTTGGTAACCATTTCATCAAAAGTGTGGATCGAATTCTTCGGGAGACGATCAAACCAGGCAGTAGCATGATGAGTGAGAGAATATGGAAAGAGGTATAAGCGAAGGCCGTCATCGGTGACACCATTCTGCTTCATACTCTGGGTGACGGTCAAAAATTTATCGAGATGCTTATTTGCATCGTCACCCGGTAAACCGTGGAACTGACACGAATTCTGGACTTGCTGGATCATGTGGTGCTTGAGTCCAAAATCCGTGGAACTGATAGTGAGTGGTGCAATGGGTCCTCCCCTCCCCTGCATAGTAGGCTGACACAGCTCCTCCATCGTTCGGAGATCGGGAGCTGCATCCCCAGTTTCAGATTTGGGAGGGGGTGGAGGGGGTGGTGGGTTATCGTCAGGCATATTAATGGATATTTCTTCAGCAGCAAGCAATTCAGCTATGCTCTTTTGACGATTCCTTCTGGATTGGGAACGAGTGCGCATGCACTAAAAAATATTCACAAGTAAAACAAGACCGAGGCAAAACAACAGTGAACTTAAACCAATAACCACAGTGTGACTGGCTTCTTTGAAAAAGGTACACCAATCACAAGAGTACAATGGCAAGTTTTAATCTTTAGTTTGGGAACTTATTAATGTTCATACACCCAGTTGGGTTGTATTCTGCCTTGATTTGCGGTGGTAATATTTTACGTAATTATTTAACAATAAAACAAATGTTTTTGGCTTTTTGGGGTGTGTGTGAAAAAACTTGGAAATTATTTTTGGAATCGATTCGTTAACCGAAATCGTTCCTTTAAGACTACTCGCAGGTTGGCGGGAGAGAAGAATGGATCTCTCTTCGGTTCGCAATTTAATGTCAGAACCTCCGTATTCCAACTGTATAGGTTGTAATCTTAAAGAATCGAAGTAATTTAACTTCACGATTTGTTTTGTTGTTTATGATTTTTTTGGTGTTGTTAACACTTTAGGAAAAGTGTTAATGACTTTTTTCTGATATGATTAAGATTTTTACAAAAAAATTTTACAAAGTGATGTGATTTGTACAAGGAGGGTTTTGAAAACCACTAAACCTAAACGTTTTTGAAAACACGCAACAACCTCCCCGGCAGCGGAGCCAAAATTTGACTCCTCCCAAACTAACCAGTTAACCAGGTGTGGTCAACTAAGTCAAATGAGGGAGAGAGTGATCAATTTATGATCCGTTGAAAGCACAGTGTTCTCACGGGTCGTTAAGTCCCAACGAGATTGAAATTGTGTTTGGAAAACGTTTTGGGAATGAGTGATTGGGAAAAGTAACCAGATGAAGAATGATGATTATGTATTGTTTAACTAAGAAAATGATGATTTAACAAAATTCTACACTACAGGGAAACAGAATTAAGCTTGGGGAAAACCTAATACAAGCAGACTAATTACGTAAATGGAAAAAAGGTAAAATTTGAACAAATAAAAACTAGAAGGGGTAAAAATGAAACTTTTACAAACTTAAAATTAAAAGAAAATTAAATTAAAAAGAAAATTATTTTTTGATTATTTTAATATTTAAATATTAATTAATTACTAAAACTATTTAAAAAGTTAATTAAAACTAATTAAAGTTAAACTAAAAATGATTAAGATTACAAATTAAAATTATAGAAATTGCAAAATTAATTTATAAAAATCTAAAATGACTTAAAAGAAATATAAAGATTGAAAATAAATATTTTTATCTTTTTCTGAATTAAATATTAATTAATTACTAATTATACTAATTAAACTAATTAAACTAATTTAAATTACTAATAATACTAAAAATGACTTAGAAAATTATGAAATACTTTATAAAACTAATTAACCATTACAGGAATCCTAAAAAATTATAAAAAATTTATAAAAACTATTATTACACTATTTTATTAATTATTTACTTAATTATTAATTAAAAACTATTTAAACTAATTTAAATGAGAATAATAGTAAATTAATAGTAAAAACTCTGAAACTAATTTCTAAAAATACTTTATAACTAATAAGAACTAGAAAAATTATAAAGGATACTAGCGATTAAAAATAAACAGTAAGTGATTTTCTTTATGGTTTTTTAATTAAAACTAATTAAACTAATATTAATTATTATAATTACTAAATGAAAAGATAAAAATCTAAGAAAATTATTATAAATACTACAAGTGACAGGGAAATTATTAAAATTATAAAATTGAAAATTGCTTTTTGAAAAAGCTGAACAATAAGCCAAATGGCTTAAATAAAAGCTATCACTTTTGTAAAAGTGATGATTTTTTGATTTTTCTTTTATAAAACTATTAAACAGCTTAAAACAACAGACTTTTGTGAAAATGGCTTTTGTGAAACTAAAAAATAAGCAGCTTGCAAGCTTATGATTCTCACAGTTTAAGAAATAAGCTTAAAAAGGAGATTTTGATGATGAAGAGCTATGCAATGCACACAAGCTAGGGAATAAGCTAAAAAACAACTTAAAGGAACTTAATTGAGACCAAAGAAAGGAAAAATCCAGATGGATAAGCCAAAGCAATCAAATAAGCAATTCCAACAACACTGCTCAAACAAACAGGGTTGCAGGCTTTTTGTAAGCTAATTTAAGCTAGGGGCAAAGATGCCAAAGCCCAGAATAAGCTTGGAACCAACAAGCCAGTCAGGTGAGCTTTTGATAGAGCCAAAAATCACCCTGTGGGGCTACTGATGCAGCCTGTGGGTCCCTTGGAAGTTGGGTGAGTCACACTGATGACTCAGTGTAAAGATGGAATGGGACAAGCAAAAAGCCAAGAGCAGGCTTATTGAATAAGCTTGAAATGGAAAAACAAGCACTGGACTTTTGAGTATGGTGGATAAGCTTCACAAGAAGCCAAACCTTACAAGCTAAATCCAAGTGATGAGATTTTTATGAGCTTATGAAAAACGCTCATCTACACTGATGACTCAGTGTAGGGAGTGGTTTTGAGAAAACATGATAAGCAAATTAAGCAGTTATAAAAAGCAATGAATGGAAAAACAAGCATACACATAACAAGATTGAGAGATAAGCTACACAAAACTACAAAATCCACAAACCAAAGCCAAGTAATAAAGCTTATGCAAGCATGTCAATTGGGCTATAAAGCCTGTGTGCAGGGCATCTCTGTGAAAATCAGCTAAGTGACAAGCAGCAAATAAGCAATTTGACAACAAACTGAAAATTATGAAAAATACTGTGATGAAGATAAGCAAAAAAAGATTAATATCCTAAGAGCACAAATCTTAAAACTTAATATTAAGACCTATAGAAAATTAACTAATTAATTCAAAAACTTGTTAATATGAAATTTGACTTTTTGATTTTCTTGAAAAGTTGACTTTATTGAAACTCTAATGGATCCTACATACTAATTATGATGTTTAGAGGTGAAATGAAACTAAATTAAGCAAGGAAAACAACTTATAAACTAGTATGTGTGGTAATTAAACCTAAATTACTAACAGTTAAACCTACATGAGAGATTACTTAAGGTTTTGACTATTCTATGAACTACCACTGGTTTTTAGGTTATAAACAAACTATTATGACCCTAAGGATGATGTCTGCACAACAAGTAACCACTAAAACTCACAATATGACAGATGTACAAACAGATCCAAACACTCCTTTTGAAATTGTTTTTGCAGATTTTCAAGGTGAATGATTATTTCATGCCACAATACCAATACATAAAGTTGTTTGATGATGGTACAAGCTTGTTTGAACACAGAAACTTCAACTTTAACAACAAAAGTTTAGGAATGCTATTGTGCACAATTTGGCAGTGATATTCAAGTAATAAGCAACAAGGAATTCCAATGAACAAGCAGTTAATTTAAAGCAATAATATAACTTAGTTACACTAAATAAGCACAAACACCAAAGAAAAGCAGTTAAATAGCACTTCTACAGTAAAATCATAAAATTAGGTAAATTAACTAAAATTTAGAAAATGAAACTTACTAAGGACCCTTGCTCAAAACCAGGTCAATTATGCTCGAGGAGCTACTCTACAAGCTCCTAGCTTATCAGAGATAAGCTAGGTACAATCCATCTGCCAATTCCATTACTTGGCACTTCCAAAAGCTTCCACAGTCTAGTGCATAGGTACCCTGTTGATTTTTGATTTTTTTCTTTCTTGTTTTATGTTTTGCTTATGAATTTAGGAGCTTAAGTGAGCTTGTGAAACATGTGTTATAATTTAGATAGCTTAAACCATGATTTAGCTAACACTAAAATTTTATGATTAAACTGAAATGAAAACAAGAGCTTGAAATAAGAACTCAAATGCTTATATTAACTTGAGAAAACAGATTACAATCTAAAGTTTAACTAGAATTTAAAAGTTACAACTAATTCGACATTAATTTTGATAAGCTAAAAACTACACTTGATCTCTTTGTGGTCTTCTCCTTTTATAGATGGAAATTAGGGTTGAGGCAGTGTCTCTGAGCATATCCCACCATTAATCTTGGCCCTTGGATCATTGGAATTCAATCTTGACCTTTGAATCGATTTGGCGCCAAAATATAATATTGCAAATTGGGGCCTGTATGATCCAATTGGGGGTGGTGGCATTTATGGTGGTTGTTTTGTTAGGTGGATGTGATGGGGGTGAGTGGTTTGGGCGGTGGAACAAGTGGGGTGGTGAGGTGATGGAGTACAGGCAAGTTGGGAGGTGGGGGACGAAGGAGGGAAGGGGTGCGTTTGATTTGTTATAACAGGTGGGGGTGGGTTTTGGGCTTGTGAGTGATGGGCCACATGAAAAGAAAATGGGCCAAGGGAAAAAGGGTTGGGTTTGTTTGTGTTTATGTTGGACTGGATTTGGTTTTGGGGTTTATAATTATACAAAGGGTCCGTTTGGTTTAGTAATATTACAAGGACCAAATATGTAATTTCTGTTTTTCCAGGGACTGATCTTGCAACTTCTCCAAAGATATTCCAAGGGTGATTTCTGCCAAATATGAATAGTGCAAGGACCTCATTTGTTTTTCTACTTTTGAAATTCCTAGGGACTTGTTTTGCCAATTTGTCAAAGTACAGGGACCAAACTTGTAATTTCACCAAATTTCACACCCAAGGACCATTTGTGATAACTTTTACTTTCCAAGTACCATAAAAGACTTTTTCATCCAAAAATATTTGCTCAGGGGCCATTTCTGCCAAATTTGAAACTTGAAGGACCATTTGTGTAATTTTTGCAAATTTGCCACCAAAGGACTAAATATGATAATTTGTGATTTCAAAAGGACCTTTGATGACTTTTTATTGAAAATTAATGCTTAGGGACTAGTTTTGTCAATTCTTGATAGTTGAGGGACTGAAACTGCCAATTATGCAAGCTTTGGTTGTTTTTCATCTGTTTTTGATCTTTTTGCATCTGAAACATATATAACACACTTTTGGAATATTTTCACTATTTTGATGCATTATTGGGTGTTTTTGGATGTTTTGGCAGTTCAAATAGAATAAAAATGATGAGTATTTACACACTCATCAATCACCACGTGTCTTATCCAACAGCGGAGTCCGCTGATTTAGGTTTTTATGCTTTGTCATCCTAGTTCTTAGTGTAGGGTCCCACGGATGGCGCCACTTGTTGATACAAAAGTTGGGCGTTCCTTGTTTGGTTTCCTGTTCTCGTACCAATCAGATCTTGATGCTCTTGAGACCTGCGCACTAAGAAAGTAACAGACACCGTTAGGCTTATCGAGGGATTGTCTCCCCCGATTATCCTCCGGCGTGAGAGTAAGTAATCGATTTAGGGTTGTGAAGAGTTTTTAGGGTTGCAAGTCGTACCTTAGACGAGAGTTATGATGCCCTATATATACACACGTAACCGATAAGGTTTCGTGCTCCTCACTCTTCGGTGTATCCACCGATATCGGATATTCGATATATATCTCCTTATTTAGGAGATATCCTATATCCTTATCCATAAATAGTTTTGGGTTTGGGCCCCGTGAGCCCAAACCGTCTAATTGGTAGTCCAATTATTATTATCGTAGCCCACTCGTGGTGGGCTTAATGTTAGTGGGTCATGGTATTCGGGTTCGTGACCTGAATATAGACTATACGTCATCAGTGATCATTCTTTAAAAGGAGTAACCTATTTATCCCTAAAACATTGTTGCCTGATATTGGATAAAAATTAAGAACTAACCTATATACAATGTGCAGCAATTCTACTATAGAACATTCCCTGGGAGGCTGGGACTTTCACAGCTACAGTGTTTTTTTTTTTTTTTTTTATTGCCCAGCTACAGTAACTAACGATCGTTAGTTACTGTAGCAACGACCGTTAATTTTTTTTTAATTCCGCCTGCGATTGGTCCTTCGTCTTACAGGTTCGTTGCACATTTAGTCCTTATAACTAACGGTCGTTAAGTTATTTAACGACTGTTAGCTAATGACCGTTATCTTTTAACATTTTTTTTTTAAATTCGTACGAAATTGGTTCTTCATCTCAGTTTCGTTGCATATTTAGTCCTCTCATAATTTACATAATTAGTCCTTCATGCTATACGTCCATTGCAAAGTCAGTCCTTTGTCACTAAATTGACGTTAAGTAGCTACCGGCCGTTATCACGCTTTCTCTATTCGGAAAACACCCCGCGGCAACGCGCGGGATTCCCATCTCGTTCTGCCACAAGATTAGAGTTTGAATCGTAAATTCAATAATTCCCATATGTTCTAGCCAATAATAAGCCAAACAAGAAAATCTACATAGATGCTACTTTGGGTTTATGAGGTAACAGTCTATCATATCAAGGATTATTAATTTGGCATCATTGATCAGCTAAAATTGAAGACAAACCCATGTATGATCAAAGAAGTATCTAGTTGGTTTCATATAACGCTGTCATGGCTTTTGACTCAGATACAATGGTCAAAAAGACCAAGTATGACCTCAAAATCGCTTGTATGTCTTATTGGTGTTTGACAGCCGGTGATGGTACTTGTGTATCAGGTCAAAGGTAACATGTTAAATGGGACGGAAGGTATTGCTGAGTAATAAGTTTATTGTCAGAAAGTCATAACAAACAAGAATAAGTATAATCAGTGATGATAGAGCAAACCATAAGATACAATAAAACGGCTCATCTCGACACTAACATTATACAAGAGTTATAAGCCTTAGATGTCTTCCGTGTTTTTAAGTGTATACCCTGTAGAAATGAAGCTGGTGCATACCGTCACTTGTATATTCCATTAATTGATTAACTTTAATCTTGAGTTCTCATTTCTCAATAGCAAGTTACATAAAATTTGAGAGTAAAATCACTGACTTATTGGTATGAACATCTTATAATATAAAGTTATAAGCCTGTGAGCATGCATGTTTTATTTGGACATTTTATTTGGGCTACTGGATTTTCATTTTAGTTTCATGTCATAGATTTTGCCAACAATTGCTTACAACTTTAGCATGGGCTCATGGGGGCTATTTAACATTATAATGTTGTAACATAATTATTAAATTGCCTCTGTTAATGATTTTTAACAGATTTCAGGTACGAAAAAACTTTTTATTCGCAAGTTAATTGAGCTAAGGATTTGGTACCAGTTTCTTCCTCTCTTCGTTAGGATAGATTAGTATGTGTCCAAGGAAGGTAAAATGAAAAATCACACTGATCAAAATGGTGAAAAACGAACGATAAGAAGATTGAGAACTTTTTTTGTTTCTTAACTGAAACCTAAACAACGGGTCAAGTTAAGAAAGTGTGACACCAAAGAGCTATACGTACCGCAGCAACTAAAATGGTAAAACCTAAACAACAGGTCAACAATTTGGTATGAAAATCAATAAAAGAACAATATTGATATTCGTCCACTAACCACTTTANGGGTGGTGAGGTGATGGAGTACAGGCAAGTTGGGAGGTGGGGGACGAAGGAGGGAGGGAGTGCGTTTGATTTGTTATAACAGGTGGGGGGTGGGTTTTGGGCTTGTGAGTGATGGGCCACATGAAAAGAAAATGGGCCAAGGGAAAAAGGGTTGGGTTTGTTTGTGTTTATGTTGGACTGGATTTGGTTTTGGGGTTTATAATTATACAAAGGGTCCATTTGGTTTAGTAATATTACAAGGACCAAATATGTAATTTCTGTTTTTCCAGGGACTGATCTTGCAACTTCTCCAAAGATATTCCAAGGGTGATTTCTGCCAAATATGAATAGTGCAAGGACCTCATTTGTTTTTTCTACTTTTGAAATTCCTAGGGACTTGTTTTGCCAATTTGTCAAAGTACAGGGACCAAACTTGTAATTTCACCAAATTTCACACCCAAGGACCATTTGTGATAACTTTTACTTTCCAAGTACCATAAAAGACTTTTTCATCCAAAAATATTTGCTCAGGGGCCATTTCTGCCAAATTTGAAACTTGAAGGACATTTTGTGTAATTTTTGCAAATTTGCCACTAAAGGACTAAATATGATAATTTGTGATTTCAAAAGGACCTTTGATGACTTTTTATTGAAAATTAATGCTTAGGGACTAGTTTTGTCAATTCTTGATAGTTGAGGGACTGAAACTGCCAATTATGCAAGCTTTGGTTGTTTTTCATCTGTTTTTGATCTTTTTGCATCTGAAACATATAAAACACACTTTTGGAATATTTTCACTATTTTTATGCATTATTGGGTGTTTTTGGATGTTTTGACAGTTCAAATAGAATAAAAATGATGAGTATTTACACACTCATCAATCACCACGTGTCTTATCCAATAGCGGAGTCCGCTGATTTAGGTTTTTATGCTTTGTCATCCTAGTTCTTAGTGTAGGGTCCCACAGATGGCGCCACTTGTTGATACAAAAGTTGGGTGTTCCTTGTTTGGTTTCCTGTTCTCGTACCAATCAGATCTTGATGCTCTTGAGACATGCGCACTAAGAAAGTAACAGACATCGTTAGGCTTATCGAGAGATTGTCTCCCCCGATTATCGAGTAAGTAATCGATTTAGGGTTGTGAAGAGTTTTTAGGGTTGCAAGTCGTACCTTAGACGAGAGCTATGATGCCCTATATATACACACGTAACCGATAAGGTTTCGTGCTCCTCACTCTTCGGTGTATCCACCGATATCGGATATTCGATATATATCTCCTTATTTAGGAGATATCCTATATCCTAATCCATAAATAGTTTTGGGTTTGGGCCCCGTGAGCCCAAACCGTCTAATTGGTAGTCCAATTATTATTATCGTAGCCCACTCGTGGTGGGCTTAATGTTAGTGGGTCATGGTATTCGGGTTCGTGACCCGAATATAGACTATACGTCATCAGTGATCATTCTTTAAAAGGAGTAACCTATTTATCCCTAAAACATTGTTGCCTGATATTGGATAAAAATTAAGAACTAACCTATATACAATGTGCAGCAATTCTACTATAGAACATTCCCTGGGACTTTCACAGCTACAGTGTTTTATTTTTTTTATTGCCCAGCTACAGTAACTAACGATCGTTAGTTACTGTAGCAACGACCGTTAATTTTTTTTTTTAATTACGCCTGCGATTGGTCCTTCGTCTTACAGGTTCGTTGCACATTTAGTCCTTATAACTAACGGTCGTTAAGTTATTTAACGACTGTTAGCTAATGACCATTATCTTTAACATTTTTTTTTAAATTCGTACGAAATTGGTTCTTCATCTCAGTTTCGTTGCATATTTAGTCCTCTCATAATTTACATAATTAGTCCTTCATGCTATACATCCATTGCAAAGTCAGTCCTTTGTCATTAAATTGACGTTAAGTAGCTACCGGCCGTTATCACGCTTTCCCTATTCGGAAAACACCCCGCGGCAACGCGCGGGATTCCCATCTCGTTCTGCCACAAGATTAGAGTTTGAATCGTAAATTCAATAATTCCCATATGTTCTAGCCAATAATAAGCCAAACAAGAAAATCTACATAGATGCTACTTTGGGTTTATGAGGTAACAGTCTATCATATCAAGGATTATTAATTTGGCATCTTTGATCAGCTAAAATTGAAGACAAACCCATGTATGATCAAAGAAGTATCTAGTTGGTTTCATATAACGCTGTCATGGCTTTTGACTCAGATACAATGGTCAAAAAGACCAAGTATGACCTCAAAATCGCTTGTATGTCTTATTGGTGTTTGACAGCCGGTTATGGTACTTGTGTATCAGGTCAAAGGTAACATGTTAAATGGGACGGAAGGCATTGCTGAGTAATAAGTTTATTGTCAGAAAGTCATAACAAACAAGAATAAGTATAATCAGTGATGATAGAGCAAACCATAAGAGTACAATAAAACGGCTCATCTCGACACTAACATTATACAAGAGTTATAAGCCTTAGATGTCTTCCGTGTTTTTAAGTGTATACCCTGTAGAAATGAAGCTGGTGCATACCGTCACTTGTATATTCCATTAATTGATTAACTTTAATCTTGAGTTCTCATTTCTCAATAGCAAGTTACATAAAATTTGAGAGTAAAATCACTGACTTATTGGTATGAACATCTTATAATATAAAGTTATAAGCCTGTGAGCATGCATGTTTTATTTGGACATTTTATTTGCGCTACTGGATTTTCATTTTAGTTTCATGTCATAGATTTTGCCAACAATTGCTTACAACTTTAGCATGGGCTCATGGGGGCTATTTAACATTATAATGTTGTAACATAATTATTAAATTGCCTCTGTTAATGATTTTTAACAGATTTCAGGTACGAAAAAACTTTTTATTCGCAAGTTAATTGAGCTAAGGATTTGGTACCAGTTTCTTCCTCTCTTCGTTAGGATAGATTAGTATGTGTCCAAGGAAGGTAAAATGAAAAATCACACTGATCAAAATGGTGAAAAACGAACGATAAGAAGATTGAGAACTTTTTTTGTTTCTTAACTGAAACCTAAACAACGGGTCAAGTTAAGAAAGTGTGACACCAAAGAGCTATACGTACCGCAGCAACTAAAATGGTAAAACCTAAACAACAGGTCAACAATTTGGTATGAAAATCAATAAAAGAACAATATTGATATTCGTCCACTAACCACTTTAAAACCAATGTAGAACTACAGTGCGACATCCGTCGTCTCATACTGTGTTGATTAGACTTGTGAAGCACGCACGTGTTTTAGGTTTTGAGAAACTGATAACCTATCTTTCGGTTTCTAAGTTGACTTAGAGGTTATTAAGTTAAACTACATCAAAACAAAAACCAATCCTTTCTTGCAGACTTGAGCAAATTTACAAGAGAACATACACAAAGACTTCAACAAAAGAATTTATGGATTACTAAGAAGAGTTCAATTAAATGTAAATATGTATAAATTACAAGTGCAATGTATACAGCTCGCTCCTAACTGGTTCCTCGAGCCCGAGTATTAGGTGGTAATTAATCACCCAGTTCGTTAATTCATCTCAACCCCATATTAATTAATCATCCAATTCGGATCTTAATTATACAATAACACAAAATTAAAAAAAAAAAAAAATGACTCTAATATCCAGCCTCTCATGTATCATGCTATATTCACCAGCACAGCACTGTCCCATTTAACTAAACTGTGTCCGATCTGATCTCCTGCATTAGCAGAAACTTCGTCTCCAGCAAGATTTTCATTTACGACACTTGCTCCCCGATCAAATCTAATCCGACAACCAAGAAGGAAAGTCCTTGAAACAACAGGAAGTAGAAATGGATCCCGTGAGCTGATAAAAGACTCCTCGTAGCAGCAGTCAGCAGCAAACATGCGAGTGCAAGTTCTTTTCTATAAATCTTGTTTCTCTTTTTCTTTGAGTCAACGGGAGCTTCTTGCTCTTTTAATTTCCCAAGCATTTCAAGACCGGAATCTGAAAGTCTTCGTTGGATCTTATCCTCATTGGTACTCTTTGATTCTCGTTCTGCAAAGGCTAAGAGGTCTGATTCCGAGGACCTTCCAGTTTTCTTGGTAACAACCCATTCGTATGCACTTCCGAGCTGGAAAAGACCGGAAACCATGGCGTTGAATTTGGTTACGGACATTGTGTTTTCAAATAGTAAGTATGGCATCAAGAAGGGGAATGCTTTTGGTGCTGGGAGGATGTTTAAGATTGACATGGTTACGGGTACATAACATATCACCCAAATAGGCAACTCGGCTTCAGGTATGAACATTGTTAGGGGGAGGATCACACAGAAGAGTGTGAATGAGTAGAATGGTAGAATGAGCTTCCTTAATAGAAAGAACAAGAAGATTAAGTTCGCCTTTTTCCACTTCGATATCTGCAATAAATTTCATATTAAAATGTCAATTTTTATGCAGTAAACTAGTAATGTTAAAATTAATGGGTCACAAAATGTGACCCAACGGTAAACACAGCCATCTTTTAATGACTCAAATGTTTAAGATGAATACGATGACTATAACAGGACAAATGAAAAAGTATGTTAGTATCTTAGAGCAAAGAACCCTTTAATTTACTTCATTTTTACATAAAAAGTAATTCACTTGCCTTTTTGTTAGTCATAAGTTACTTCGATTAAAAAAGTACAACACTTCAATAAATGACTAATTGTATGCCTAGAAGACTTATGAAGAGATATATAATTTTTCTTAACTAGATAATTACGTTTTTATTTACTTTTATTTTGACAAGTCTAGTGGTCAACAAGTAGAACACAAAAAATGGGAACGAACCTTGGACTTTAGGATTGCGGGGAGACAAAGTCTGAAAAGTTGCATAGGGCCCGAATGCCATCTATGTTGTTGTTTCTTGTAAGCTTCATAAGACTCGGGCAATTCACAAAGGACTTTAACGTCATTGAGATAGACGAACTTCCATCCATGCAAATGTGCTCGAACCGCAATGTCCATATCTTCAACTGTGGTTCTTTCAAGCCACCCACCAGATTCTTCCAATGCCTTGATTCTCCAAACGCCAGCAGTCCCGTTGAACCCAAAGAAACTTAGGAAATGGCTGTTGACTTGCTGTTCAACCTCAAAATGGAAGCAGAGATTGATGTTTTGTAGCCTTGTTAGTAAATTTTCATCTTTATTTACGAAGGACCACCTGGCTTGTACTAGACCGACATCTGGTTTCCCCTGAAATTAATTACCCAAAAAATGTTACCAAAACTGAACATTCTTTGAATCCTTTAATATGTCAGATAGGTGGGGTAACGGGTCAAAATGGTTATTAGCAAGCTGTAATCCATTTCTGTAAAATTTACATATGTGACAAGTTTGAGATCATTCAAACCCAATTAACTCATTTTAGGTAAATGTATATGTGGCAAGATGGGTTGTCCAATTTTATAAAAAAAAAAATGATGTTTTATAGTATATGATTAAGTATACAATGAAATTATTACTCGTAATAAAACATATTAGGGGGTTGTATGCATTATAATAAACTTTGAATGCTTTACTAACTCTGACTCAGTCCTACTTAAATTGACATTTTTGATATACATAAACACATATAAATCCATTAATTAGTAAAGGGAAGTGATTTGTTTTGTGAACCACTAATTTTGATGTGTATACCACTAATTTTTTTGGGTTGACCATAATACATCACACCATTTAAGTATCAACAACAAAGTATTTAAAAGTGTGAGTATATTATATTCAAAACCAAAAAAGTAGTGGTCTACACATAGAAAGGACTCGAAGGAGTGGTGAATAATCACCTCCTAATAAGTAGATGTGTCGAAATATCCATGTTTTAAGCATTCTTGATCACCCAAAAAGGGTAAAATAGTTGCTATAAATAGTAAGAGTGATGCAATTGTTGTTACCTTAAAATGTGGGACTGTGAGCGTAAGGAAATCAGGGTTGGGCTGGAAGTCTGCATCCAAAATAGCAACGAATTCGTAATTCTTTACGTAATCACAAGACATAGCGGAGTGAAGATTTCCAGCTTTGTAGCCTGTTCTTAAGAATCTGTGTCTGTAGATAATGTTAACTCCTTTTTCTCTCCATGAGTTACATTCATTTCTGATCAACATCTGTAAAAGTTCATCACTAGAATCGTCCAAAACTTGAATCAAGATCCTATCTTTTGGCCAATCCAGTTGACAAGCAGATGCAATTGATTGTTGATAAACCTTCAGTATATAAAACCGACAAAAAAGATTAGCATAAAAATCAATAATTCCTAGGCATAGCAACACTGGCAAATCATATGGGTTATGTAATGGTTCAAAACTATAAGTTCTACACAGACTGGTTGAGACACCACTCTTTCTGTACATTTTCTTTGAATTATATTGATAATGTGTTACGAAAACTACACTATCATAACTATAACCTCACTTATGACTTACTTAATAAAGCAATTCATCGTAACTAATGATATTGAACAATAAAAAATAGCTAATAAGCTAATCATCTCTAGTAGTATTACATATTGTAAAGACAATGTGTGGATGTGATCAAAGTTGTTAATCACGTTATAGGTAATATGAACTATAAAATTCAATAATCAGCTTAAATCAAACCAATTATCTAACCTCTAGATTAATCATTACAACTCAAACAATCATTTTCAAACCATATATCCGTACTAGTATTCGGTTTTAGCTAAGCTAAAAATTTAACTCATTTTACCCATTAACATAAAACAGCCGAATCAAAAGGATTAAATAGAAAAATTAACATTATCATCTCTACATTCATGTAATCACCTTCAACCCATTTAATATGTTCGACCCATTTTCTTTATAGCTAAACTTTTAGTACATTTTATCCGTTCTACCCGTTAACACAAAACAAGCAACAAACATTTACTAACAAACATAATAAGATTAAATCCATACCTCTCTTTCATCACACATGGGGATCTGAACAAGCACCATAGGAAAACTAGTATCATCCTCAATGTCATAACCATCCCCTTCGATTTTCGGCTTAATACCTTTCAACTTAATCCAAAAACACCCCATACCAAGAACAAATCTATCAAGTGATTGTATCATAAACAAGACAACACAAAACTGTGACAACATCATAATTGATGGAGCAATATAATCACCTCTAAATGACACCCAACTCAAATAAGCCCATTGAAACAACCCCATGACTTCTTGTTTAGGATCAAACTCATGAATAAAATCCAAATGCAAATTCAAATCCCATTTTTGAAAATAAGCAACAAATTCAACAAATAAACCAATAATAGAAACAAGAAGAAACAACCTAATAAACTTATAAATTAACCTTTCTTTATATTGAACCTCATCTTTTAAACCATTGTCTGATAAAGCAATCCTTTTTTTCACACTAGCAAATGTCTTGGAAAACCCCATTGCAATCCATGGGAAAATCTTTAAAAAATTATGTGCTTTTAGTAAAAGCATCCATGAAAACTGCTTAGTACTTGCTGTTTTCTGTTTCTTTTCAAGAAAATCAGAATCATTCACTTCTACTAATGAAATGTTGCTTGATTTGTTTATAGTGACCACCACTGAACTTGGTGCCATTTTTTTTTTTTTTTTTTTTTTCTCAACTTTTCTTAAAAAAACAACAACAACCCAGATCAAGATTTGCAAGATTATGTAAAGGGTTTATGACAAAAAATGAAAATTTTGTGTCATGAGGCTTTTTGGATCTTGAAAGTGGAAAAATGAATGATGTTTTGGTTTAATTATGGGAAGTGTTGTGTATAAATATTAAGGAAGATTTTTTGTTGGTTTGGTCAACTCATATGTTATAAGTGTTTTTGTTTTTTTTCTTTCAATTCAATTAGATGTGCTGTATATTTATGTTTATGTTTAAAACTTTAAATACATAAGATGTAAATACACGTCTTCCAATTATTCTGTTGTGTGTATTATAATAGTATTGTGATGATTCTTTTTTTATTTGTCAAGTTTTTGGTGGTTTTTGAATTGGTTATGCATTTGAAGCTTCTATAGGACCACTTTGTTTAATCGGTGGGTAATGGATCCAAAATTTATTAGTAGTACTTTTCTAATATGAATATGATAATAGAAGAGAAGGATTCAATAATAAGTAAAGATAATGTGAATACGGGTTAAGTTGATCTGCGAATGCTGTTTAGTTATAATCTTTGGTTTATCGCCTATAATTTCTTAAATGTAGCGATAAACGTAGTCTGAATTTTTGTTAAGAAGTCAAAATTTGGGTCAGTTTTTAACTGGTTGACTCATAGATAGAAAAACAACCCACCTCAACTTGTTAATACTTGTATTTTGGGTGAGTTTTAATTGATCGTCTCTTCATTTCTACTTTTTAATGTTATTTATTTGATCTGTTAGATAGAAAAACAACCCAACTCACTTGGTTAACACTCGTATTTAAATAATCATAGTTATCATGTCTAATAAAATGTGTACACAAATTAGACTGCATGCAGTAAGACTAATTGATCACCACCCCATCACCTTACTGTCAAGAATCGATTAACACTCGTATTAAATATAAAAGGTATTTTTGTTTGGTATGTTTTTTGTAGTGAAGATCGCCCTTACTGGGGCATCCAATCGTCTGAAAGTCACTGGAGAANTTTTTTTTTTTTTTTTTTTTTTTTTTTTTTTTTTTTTTTTTTTTTTTTCTCAACTTTTCTTAAAAAAACAACAACAACCCAGATCAAGATTTGCAAGATTATGTAAAGGGTTTATGACAAAAAATGAAAATTTTGTGTCATGAGGCTTTTTGGATCTTGAAAGTGGAAAAATGAATGATGTTTTGGTTTAATTATGGGAAGTGTTGTGTATAAATATTAAGGAAGATTTTTTGTTGGTTTGGTCAACTCATATGTTATAAGTGTTTTTGTTTTTTTTCTTTCAATTCAATTAGATGTGCTGTATATTTATGTTTATGTTTAAAACTTTAAATACATAAGATGTAAATACACGTCTTCCAATTATTCTGTTGTGTGTATTATAATAGTATTGTGATGATTCTTTTTTTATTTGTCAAGTTTTTGGTGGTTTTTGAATTGGTTATGCATTTGAAGCTTCTATAGGACCACTTTGTTTAATCGGTGGGTAATGGATCCAAAATTTATTAGTAGTACTTTTCTAATATGAATATGATAATAGAAGAGAAGGATTCAATAATAAGTAAAGATAATGTGAATACGGGTTAAGTTGATCTGCGAATGCTGTTTAGTTATAATCTTTGGTTTATCGCCTATAATTTCTTAAATGTAGCGATAAACGTAGTCTGAATTTTTGTTAAGAAGTCAAAATTTGGGTCAGTTTTTAACTGGTTGACTCATAGATAGAAAAACAACCCACCTCAACTTGTTAATACTTGTATTTTGGGTGAGTTTTAATTGATCGTCTCTTCATTTCTACTTTTTAATGTTATTTATTTGATCTGTTAGATAGAAAAACAACCCAACTCACTTGGTTAACACTCGTATTTAAATAATCATAGTTATCATGTCTAATAAAATGTGTACACAAATTAGACTGCATGCAGTAAGACTAATTGATCACCACCCCATCACCTTACTGTCAAGAATCGATTAACACTCGTATTAAATATAAAAGGTATTTTTGTTTGGTATGTTTTTTGTAGTGAAGATCGCCCTTACTGGGGCATCCAATCGTCTGAAAGTCACTGGAGAAAGAAAGCTGACGTGGCAGAGAAAATGTTAAGGATTTACCCTCCTTACTCGGTCTAGCCTCAATCACATTTGAGTTAGGAAGGAACAAAATTCAAATAAAAAAGGTGCGCCATGCCCATATTCGGAAATGGGTTAGCTAATTTTGTTCATACACGAAGTAGCGTATATGGATCTATTGTTACTTGTGGACTACTGGTTATACATGTACATACCTTAGAATATAAATAAGTAATTATAATCGACGAGAAAGCTACTATAAAACATGAATAAGTTGTCAAAATGTAAAATAAGGACCATGTAGATTTTCAGAGCAAGTATGCACGAGGGAGATGGAGCTATAGTTCGTAAACATGAAGTATCGAGCTGTCTTTTTTCGGTCCCCAAACATTATTTATAGAGAGACTGCTATCACAATAAGTGTGGTAGTTTCCTTTGAGTTTTGACAATGAACTACTTGATATTTTCCATCTTGTTTGTAGGTGATCATTGAAATAAAACCAAGACAAGAGTTGTTAAATCTATGTGACTAAAAGTCAATATTGATGCTAGAGAGTAGGTAGCTTCAAGATTGACTAAAAGTTTTCAACCTAGTGAATTGTAGAAAACGTGTAATTATTAATTATTAATTACAATTAGAAATGGATTACAACAAGGAAAGCAATTATGAAATGTGAATGGCTTTTTATTTTTTGTAAAAGAAGTATAGCTTTTGATTCATAAAAAACTAATAGATTATTAGCTGNCCCTAACTCCTCAATCACCACTCAAATATACCCATTTTTCTTATCGATGATTGAGGAGTTAGGGTTTGACGGGGTGACTTAGAGGAGGCGGCTCAACGTAAGCCACCTGGGTTTGAGGATCAGACCCGTTCCGATACCATGTTAGACTACATAATTCCCCGTCGGTCATTATTATTATTCATGCACGTTATATAGAGATTACATGAGTAAACCATAGATACCCTAAACCCACAGACGGGCTTAGGCCTATTTATCCTCTAATAATAACAGGCGTCTTGGTGCCCTTATTACCAGTTAGCTACTATATGTGATAGTGAACTTTAAAGAGACATATTGGGTTATAACCTATATGATAGTTGATGAGTGGAAACTAGATATCAATTTTGTTACATGACTAAACAAGTATATGCCTGTTAGTAATCCTTTTATCCGGAAACTTATATATCATGATTACCACTATTAACTTGTAAGTATATAAATTCTAACAACCTCTAAACATGGGATGGTTTTTTACATTGTATTTATGATATTTTTGTATAGTCACGCAACTTAACAATATTACTTTGAGACTAAACCTGCTTAAGAGGTCATGAAATGGTATTAAGTTTATGAAATATCAACTTAGAGTTAAAATTAATCAACTTAGAGTTTAGTGTCTTTTAAATAAGTGGTTATAGTTCTTTCAAGATGATGTGTTTTCGTTATCTAGACTGTGCTGGTTCTCCTTCTAACGTAAAGCCACCATCACTCTTGACGGGTGAATAAGGAAATTAGTATCGGGTAAGTGTCTCATGGTACAATGTATTAAAGTCGTAAAAGTTAAAGAGTACTTCACGTGTCAACTCTTGATTTTATAACATATCAAATTTATAGTCACGTCAATTTCACGTATGTGAGTAGTTTGGACACATAAATATCATTAGCTTTGTTCATTAAAATTTGCCGACGAACCCATATTTGGATGTGCATTTATAGTGTTTGGTTTTTATAGGGTAAAATTAAAGCACATTCTGCTAATGTATCATACTTTGTATACATAGCAACAAACTCTAGTTTATGTCCATTTTAAGTGTCTACTGGTTGCACCTATGTTTGCTAATTTAATTTTGAGTAATTACATGTCCCATTGCGTGTTAAGGTTGTAAGTAACTCTTAATGTTATCACATTGTAAAGAGTTACGTCGATTTAGTTTTCTACACATGAATACACGATAACGTTTGTTTAGATAATGCGTTTTTTTTCACATAAAATAGCAATATACTTAAACTTTTATCCATTTTATCTGTGCAAGTCTTTATATATATTCACAAAATCGAGTCATCACAACTAGTTTTTGTTTCCTATATATTGTGAATTAAAGAAAAATTAAATTGTTACATAAAATGACAAGTTATAATAAGTAAAATAAACAAAAAAGAATGTCTTTGATGTGTTTATAGAAAAAATACATTTACTACTCGTACAACTATGTCTTGTACCCTTTTAAATCCCGGGCTCTATTATTCTCAAAACGATCTTATATTATATATCTTAAACAATGCATTTCTACAAATATCTAGTTCTTAATAAAGATCTTTATAAATAACAAAAAAGTAGGTAATAATTTGGTCACTAATCCATGCATGTGTTAGCATAGATTGTAGTCCAAGAATCTGTTTTTAATATTAACCGGCATTGAATACTTAACATCAATTGAATATTTGAGTTGCTTTATATAATCACTCTTTTTGATTTATTATTATTATAAATGAATATTATTTCTAAATGAAGATTAATGATTTATTGGATCCTGATTTTATTGTTATTTTGATTATAAATATAGAAATAAGTTTAAGAAAACATAAATTTGTTTACAGACATATAAAAAGAGTTCCTTATTATTGTTCCATGTATTATTAGTGGTGATCCACCATTTGCGATTTCTCATGCTTCTGTTTTGAATTCTAATAGTAATTTTTAATATCAGCCAATAACTTATATACACGTATCACCTAAAATTTGAAAAACCATACCTTAAATATCATGGGTATATTCTTTTTTAACACTTTATGATCCTTCTTATAAAATAGACAAAATTGTTTCTAAGGTTCTATGATTTTGTCAATCATATATTTTAATAAAAATATTCCCTAATCATGCATTTATATTCTTCTTAGTAATGAGCATGGTTCTAGAACCGGAACCGGTGGATCAGAGAACTGATTTTTCTGAAAAGTGGGAACCGAGAACCAAACCGAATATAGTTTTTGGTTCCGGTTCCGGTTCTTTTGGGTCTATCTGTATAGGACTCACTTTTCTATTAAGCTAATAAAAAACATAAAAAATTAAACTTTTTAAGAACTTGCAACTATTTAATTTAAGCAAATAACAATTAACAACTCAACCATAAACTCAAATAACCAAACATTTTATACTTACTTTCACTTGTTCATATTTTTAACAAAACAATAATGCATAACAATCCAGAAACCAAAATAAAATAACTTAAAACTTTGTCCATCAAAATAACTAAGACCGTTTAGAGTTATGTGATGATGATGATAGATAATAAACAATGTATTAATAAAAGTGCTAGCAAATTTTAGCATGATGAACATGTAAAAGCTAATCGAATGCAAATAAAAATAAAATATAAACTTACTTACATTGTTTTGATAATGATGAATGATTTTAGAATGTTATTACGTTTAGATTAATTATTGATTTGTAGATGTTTCAGTTAATTAAAGATTAGGGTTTAGAGTGTTTAGCTTGATGGACAGTAGTTTTTTTTTTTTTTTTTTTTTTGTTTTTTTTTTTTTAATACGTAGGATTTGATTAATATTTTGATAAGAAGTAAAAAAAATTACATATTCTTATAATTATTGGATATTTGGTTCCGGAACCGAGAACCGGTGGAACCGATCCGAACCGACCCAAGAACCGAAAAATCTCAAAATCAAGAACCGGAACTGGAACCATTGGTTCTGGTTCCAGTTCGGTTCTTCATGGTTCCGGTCCGGTTCCGGTTCTTTGGTTCTTTTGCTCATCCCTAACTTAAATGATACTCCGTCTGTCTTAAAGTTATAGTCCTTATTTCTATTTTAGATGTGCCAACATAATAATCTCTTTCTTGTTTCAACCAATTAAAAGAGTGTGTTTTTTTCTTTAAAAATAATGAACCGAAGAAGTATAACAAAGGCCATGATTTTGACATATTTATTCGGAAATAAGTTTGCGTGAATTCTGTTTAATATTAGATGATTCACCTTTTACAAATGACTTGAAGAACATAGAACGAGTCTATGAAAAAGAAATGCAATAACAATCAATGAAAAAGAAAACAAATACTCGACCCAAAAGCTAATCGATAAAAACATGTTTTTTTACTTGTTATCGGACACGTTTACACATAGTAAATATGTATTATGAGGAAGTGTCGGTTATATTAGTTATTTTGAAATGGAAATTGAGCCGCCGGTATGAGTGGAGGACAAGATGCCGAGATTGGTTCTTAATTTACAAAGACAACTCTTTCATTACTATCCAATCACTACTACTAACTCCCCTCACGCGCTATTACAACAAATCACCCTACTTTATCACATTCTTAAAACCATGTTTCTAATCTCTATATGATTTTTCTTTTCTTTAATAAAGATAGTATAAAATACAGTGATGCAAATTCTGATCAGCGACTATACACTTATCACGACCCTCAAAAATAAAGATCACAGTGACACATAATAAGGATTATGACCACACGACCTTAAAAACCACAACGATTTGTAGCGACCGCTGGAAATGTGACAACTCAAATAATCACATAGCGTTAGCTTTTGACAAAACTGGCAGTAGCATTTAGCATTAGCGGTGAGTTATATTTGTTTGTTTTATAAAAATATTTGATAACGTAGTTATGTGGTTATAAAGTGTAAAATAACATAAAAGTTTAAATCAGTAACGTTAAATGCTTCGTCATGTAGCGTTTAAAAGTAGTGTTATAAAAAAACGCAAAACGGCTAAACGCTCCTTATCGAACTAGTTTTTTCAGTTGTAAACACTAAACCCTCCTAAACGCTCTTAAAAGCTCTTTGCCAACATACCCCAGATAATTCACCATCCAAAGACAACATAAGTATAACCACGTAAGGGAAACTGCATCGTATTTTATACAATAACAGGATGCTACCGACCATGACCCAAACAACTAAAACCCGTTAGAACCTCAACCAAATAGCTCAGACCATGTAAACATACTGAGTGGTTACATAACAAAATTTTGTGTTGGTTCTTACAAAATGCCCACGAAAGTAAGACCACCACATACTATAATAGCGGTCACCTTTGTTGATACAAGACCCTCCCTAACATGGTCTTTCAACTAGTGCTCTAACTCAACCACGGCAAACCTCGCTTCAATCACATTGTCATTAGGTTGTAAATGAAACGAGCCGAGCTTGGTTCATTTCAAGCCTTATTAGAGAACGACGGGCTCAAGCTCAGTTCGTATCCAGCCCAACCTTATTAGTAAAGCTTGATCACGACTCTTTAGTTATTTTTAGGACTCACGAGCTTAATTGAGCTCGATGTCTGAAGTTCGAGCTCGTTTATTAAAATGAGCCTCATGTAAAGGTCATGTTGGGGCTCGTAACATTTGAGCTTTTAGAAACATAGTTGTCAAAATCGCGATCCTGATCGTAGGATCGTACGATCCTACGATCCTACGCACAAAAAACGATCAGGATCTTAACAAGATCGTAATTCGAGTAGGATCGTATCAGGATCGTGGGATCGGATCGTAGGATCGCCGAGTTATTTTTGTTTTTATATTTATTATTTTTTTTTTCTATATTAACTTATTAAGCATAAGTCCATGTCTTAAAGCTCAATGACTAAGAATTCTTCATGAAAGCTATTATTTTGATGTTGTTAATTGACTGTCTTTTGCAAGATTAATGAATGATAAATCATTATGCTTTTATGGACTATTTAGAAATATTTTACATGTGTCTTTTTAGGTTTCGTGCTTTATAACATGTCAGAAGCTTGTTATCGAAGTAAACCATATGAATACTTGGTCCAATTTTGTTCATAATTTATTTTATATTTCATATAAAAGCATGAACTATATGTTAAAAATTTTCATTAATATTATCAGAATATCCTAATTTAATTTATTTCATTATCAACAAAAAAATATTGTGTTTTGCCCACTATTATAAAATTATGTGGCTTCATTTTCAGATACAATCCATTTATCTTTTTGCACAATCTATATACTGTAATAAAAAAAGTCAAAGAATCACATACCAATAAATTAACACTATATTTTTGCATTAATCTAAATGTTATTACAAAAAACCTATAATAAAAAAACATTGAACAACAAGTAGGTGCACGTATGTTGTAACTTTGTAAAAGTGAGCATTGCAATATATCTAATATTCTACTACTACGGTACTTAAACATATAGCTTTTTCTTTTATCATCCATCTAGATTCGTTTATCATATGAAATATTATATAGAAGTATAAAACTACAACCCCATACAAAAATATATACATTTTTATAGGATCTTACGATCCCGATCCGATCCTACGATCTCGATCTTGCAAAGCCGAAAACGATCCTAGGTAGGATCCCGATCCTGACAACCTTGTTTAGAAAGGCAAGCTCGAGTAGCTCTCGAGTAGTTCGGCTCATTTACACCCCTATATGCCACCACATCACAAGACATGTATATGACCTCGACCCCTTTATTTAAAAAGTCGTTAAACGTAGGGCTGCAAACAAGCCAAGCTTTTATCAAGCAACTCGAGCTCGAGCTTCTAACAATACATACACTGTGTTGTCAATGAGGAAGATGACTGAAGGTAACCTACTGCCTTTCCAGGAGGATAAAATTCGTTGGAATAGATATTTCCCAATCAAGGTAAATATCCTATCTTGGCGTCTTCATTTGAACAGGTTACCTACCCGTTGCAACCTAGACCATCGCGGGATTGATCTACACACCACTAGATGTCCCTTATGCAATGAGGACCTTGAAACAAGCCAGCACATCTTTGTTTATTGTCCAATAGCTGTTGATCTTTGGAACCGCATATCGCGTTGGTGGGGTATGGTGAACTATCCCAAAACCCTTCTCGACTTATCTTCTTGGGCGGACTTGACGAGTCTTAACAACCGTGTAAAGTTGTGTTTTGATGTGGTTTTGCAAACAACTTTTTGGGTTCTTTGGAGGTATCGGAATCGAGTTCGTTTTGATTTAAAACCACCAGGGAAGGATCCTCATGGATGAAATCATGGTTTATTCGCATTCTAGGATTTGTTATAGAAGTAGGAATCTTATGCCCAATTGGATAGATTGGACTGTTGGTCCTATATCCTCTTGTATGAACTTTATTATAATTCCTTTCTAGCGTCTTACTAGTTTTTTAATTGATGCGTTGTTCAAAAAAAGAAAGAAGAAGAAGAAGAAAAAAAAACCTCCTTACATTTTGGTAACTATGATTTTCGACTTGTTACTAAACTAATTCACAAAGCTTGAGGATCAATTTGTAGTGGGCGAGGGATTGATATTTCCTTATCCAATTCTTTCAAAAACGGACCCAACGGTTTCATGAGTCATAACTCATAAAGTCATTAGATAATTCATAATTTAGATGTTTGAGTACTTGAGTGGTCAACTTCAGGGTCAATAAAGGATTTCTTTTTCTTCAAAACTCATTCGAAGAGTAATACACGAGAAAAACATAAATGCTATGACGTGTTTGAGAAATGGTCGAAGTAGGAAGATTACGATGACTAACGCCTTTGGTAAATTTACTGGTCACGTAGGGGCCGTTTAGTTTTTTGTAAGACGGCACGACCTATTGCCTTTTCCTTGTGCGTATTTTGTTGTAAGGTCACATAAATTCAAATCAGAAGAAACCCCATTTTTTTCAAAAGAGTTGACAGTCACTCAACGGTTAAGTTGTTTATACTTTATACCGAGCATGATTTGAGCTTTAAAATTCTTTATCATGCATGCTTTTGTTTTGGTAAAAAAAAATGACAATCATTTGTTACGACTCTTTTGTTTTTATGTGATTCATCATGGAGTTTGTAAAATAGTGTCATCGGGTTCACATATTATTTAATTGAACGTTCAAACAATCAAACTTTAGGAATTGTTAGACCAGCGGTAATAAAAAGTCACCATAACAAAATTTATTATCGTCATCTCATCGTCTCGTCACTTTCTTTTTCCACAACCAACATCATTAACAACATAGTATAATAACACAACCAGCATCACACTCAAATATACCCATTTATACACAAATATGCCACACAATAAACTCACATACACATACACGAATTATTTCCTCACTCTACACACAACTCGATCGTGCAGACGACCAAATTCTCTCAAATGGTCATGAACAAGGTAAGTGTAATAGGCATGAAGCGTCTTGAGAAGTGCTACCAAGACATAACTATTAGAGAATAAATCGGCCTAAGCCCGTCTGTGGGTTTAGGGTATCTAGGGTTTACTCATGTAATCTCTATATAATGTGCATGAATAATAATGATAACCGATAGGGAATTATGTAGTGTAACATGGTATCGGAGCGGGTCTGATCCTCAGACCTAGGTGGCTACGTTGAGCCGCCTCCTCTAAGCCACCCCGTCAAACTCTAACTCCTCAATCACCACTCAAATATACCCATTTTTTATCGATGATTGAGGAGTTAGGGTTTGACGGGGTGACTTAGAGGAGGCGGCTCAACGTAAGCCACCTGGGTCTGAGGATCAGACCCGTTCCGATACCATGTTAGACTACATAATTCCCCGTCGGTCATTATTATTATTCATGCACGTTATATAGTGTTGGTCCCGTTTACCCGATTAAGTTAACTATGAAGTTAATCTAAACGTGTATTATGGCATAATGATGTAATGAAGTTCTTTGATAAGACCAAGATATAAGAGTAAAACGTAAATCAAAACACAGGGTAATTTTCAACGTTTAATTCTTATTAGAAATGAATCAAAGAATTATACCCAAGTGTTTGCGGAATAAACACTTGGGATTGAAGTGACAAGTATGGTGTGTTTCTCCTCACTAAACTTAAGCTATGCTTAAGTGACAGCTAAGGTACAATCGAGCTATCTCGAGTACAGGTATGTTCTTTGGAGGAGAAAAGGGTTTGTGAATGTCTAAGCATTAATTTCACAAACTTAACCTTTTTTCCTCTTTATGATCCTATTTATACACAAGTATAATACATACTATTGTCCAATGGATTAAAGACTTCATAAGATAAATCTTTAGAAGATCTTGTTTACTGTTGAAAGCAACCCATATTGGGTTAGAAGACAGATAACCTTTTTAGGCTTAGGCTGGATTGTAGCCAAATAAGGAAAGTTTGACTTATAAAGTGATAAAGCACTTTATTAGAACGATTCAAACTTTCCCTCCCAATCCCGCCTATTCTTCAGTCTTCAGGAGGCTTTCTTCAGTCTTCATAGTTGGTGAGGAGACTTGGGGATTCAGTGAGCTATTGTCATCACTCACTGAATCCATCATCTTCTTCTTTGGCTTAGATGCCATTCACTGAGAGTCCGCCTCACTGAATGGAAAACCTTTCTTCGTTAGGCTTGTTCTAAACATCCTGAAGATGACTCACTGAGTGACTGTTCACTCAGTGACTTGATTATGTTTAAGGGAATCCAACACTTAGGTTATTTTATGTTCAAATCCTAGTTAAGGAACGCTTGGGTACTTTCAGTGACCCAACAGTCTCCCCCTATTTGGATATACAAATAGCCTAAGTGTTCTATGAATCAGTGTGAGTGAGCAAAGTGTCTTCTTCTCACACTGAACGTATCTAAGTAATATTAGGACACTGATTAAACAAAATCATTACTTCATTAATCATTATTACATTCCTAAAATTGACAAAAGATACAAAAGATAGGTGGTGTTGCAGATTTAGATGTTGAGCTTGTAGCCAAGAGCTTCAAGCTTGGTTCTCTTTGACTTCAGCAAGTTCTTCTCAGGATGTCCTTCAATCTTGGCTCTCAGGTCTTTGCAGAACCTTGCATTCTCAGCAGTCTTGATTGGAGAAGCCATCATGAAGTACATGAGCATAGCCTTTACCCCAGCATTATCAATGTCTGACCATCTCTGGAAGGAAGGATTGCCAAATTCATCAGTGAAGCACAGTCCTCTTTCAGGTTGTTCAAGGACATGGTTATTCACGAAGGTGACTCCTTCAGGAAGTTCTCTATTGCAGTCCAGGCCAGGAACCTTGATTTCAGGTTCAGTGTCAACTCTTTTCCTCTTCCTTTGAGAGGACTGAGATGAGGCAGCCTGAATGGCTGATGCTGAGGGTGGAAGTAAAGAAGGAATGCCCAGTTCAATGTGCTTCTTGGCCAAGTGCTCATAGCGAGTTTTGAGAGATTTCATCAGCTTAGGGACCACTACATTGTTCTTCTTCAAAATGAGTGGTCTCAACTCGTCAAGTTCAGTGATCCCAAAATCAGTAATCTTGAAGGGATCATGAACTTCAAAGTGTCGCTTGTCTGAACCTCTGAAGACATTGACAACAGCAGGACTGGTATTTGGATGAATCTTGACATCAGTGATGGGATAAGGATTCAATCTCTGTGTCATGATCCAGGTATACCTCTCAATGTTCTTTTACTTGACCTCAGCAACTCGTTTCAGTTTAGCATCCTTCTTTTGCTTCAGGGCCAACAAGGCAGCATCCTGAGCTTGTTTGAACTTTTCACCCCCTTCCCTATTCTCCAAATCTTTAGGATTTAGCCCAAGAGATTTTCCTTCTTCATTGACGATCTTAATGATAGCTGGCTTACTGATCCTTTCCCCTTCAGTCGTCAGTCTTATCCTTTCCTCTTTATCCAGATGAGCTTGGATATCAGCTTCAGTGAGGTAGTAAATCACACCGTTGATTTCATAAGGGATCTTTTCATCAGGTTCAGGCCTTACATCTTTGGAAGCAGGAACGAGCTTCCTAGTTTGTTCAGGTTCTGTTGTTGTCATGATGCTTTTGCCATTATCTTGCTGGCTGTTGAGAGGAGGTTGGTAGGATGAGATTGGTGTAGCCTGAAGTATGCGCTCCCCCTCAGTGTGAGAAGGAGTTTCTTCTGAAGCAAACTTAGTGACAAGATGACTGGTGGATGTCTCAGGGATAGGAACTTCAGTGGCATGTGGCTCAGGGATGGGAGCTTTAGTGACATTCTCCCCCTCAACTGTTTCCGGAGCGTCAGTGAGAGCAAGAGTTGGTGTGGTCACTGAAGTCGAAGGAGCTGAAGACTCCTTGAAGGCCTTAAAGATCTCAGACATCATAGACTTGATCCCTGAAGTGTCTTGTTGGAGGATAGACACCTTTTCTTCGAGAGAAGCCTGAGAACTTTCGAGAGCAGACATGCGTGAGCCAAGAGTCCAGGCCACTGAGCTAGAAGATTGAGGCCAGTTAGCCACATTCTTATCCAGGCTATTGAAGGAAGACTGCATGCTGGTTACTGAGGCACTGAGGGACTGAAGGTCCAAAGACTTCAGCAAGGCGATCAATTTAGGGAAGCTTGCTGATTGCTGAACAAAGATGTCCGAAGCCTGAAGAAGCTTCTTGGTTAGTTCAGGATCTTCTTTGACCAATTCTTCAATGTTTTCAACCTTGGGAGTGAGCTTGTTGAAGGATTCAACAAACTTGTTCATATGTGAAGCCAAGGTTGTCAGTCTGTGATCGATGCTGGAGCTTTGTTCCTGAACATTATCATGAAAGTCTTCAACAGCATCTTTAAGATTGAAGTAATGAGCAGCCTGTTCAGTGTGCATGTCAAAGATATCATCAGTGAACCCTTGAAGAAGATCTGTGGTTGCCTTCCTTAAGAACCTAATCATCTTCTTGCCAGTCAGAGCAACAGAGTCATCATCCTCAGGAAGAGAATCCTCAGCTTGTTGAGATGGAGACTGAGAGGTTGTGTTAGGTAGTGCAGTTGGATGTTCATCAGTCTCCATATCATCCCCCGCTTCAAAAGTCTCTTCCTCACTGCTCTTGCTCAATTCATCATCTGAGTCAAGAACCGCCTGAAAAGTGGCCATAGAGTCAATCTGCAAGATGGGATCAACCAGCTCCTCTTCATAAGAAGATTTGCCTTCGGTGTGGTCAGGGCCTGACCCCTCAATTCCAGTGGATTGGGTTTTATCCACCTGGTCCTTAGGGTCAGTCCCTGAGGAATGCGCAACTCCATGAGGGGGTGTTGGTTCCATATCAGCGGGTGGTTTGTTTCCCCCTGAGTCTTTGTCCCCTGATGTCCCTTCAGGCACTGGTGGGTTTTGGCCAGTGCCATCATTAGGAACGGTGGAAGGCGCTCCCCTACTAGCGGGTTGTGTATTTCCCTCTAGATCTTGGGGAGTAGTAGTTGGGACCAAGGGCACTGACTGTGATGTATCAGTGTCCTTCGTTGTCACCGGGGGTGTTGAAGCCTGGCCAGTGGGTGTCTTGTCAGTCTGGGGCTTCTTTCGCCTTTTAGGCTATGCTCCTGAAGCCTTAGGGCCCTATGCCTTTGTGTTGGTTTTTGACACAGTCTTAGGCTTCCCTGAACCTTTTGCAGGGCGAGGTGGAGACACTGAGTTCCTCAGGTTGTTTACAGCAACCATCCGATCCGTCAATTCAATGTTAGAGACTGAGGATGGGTCTTTTAAAAAATTTTGTGAACTCAGGATGGCGGGTAAAGACCCAAGGTGAAAATCCTGAGTATAGTCGCAACCCAGTAACCTTTGTAAAGCACATGAAAGGAATCTAGGGTAGGAGACATAGTCAATCCTAGAATCCTTCAGTAGCTTGGTTACGAGATCACTGTCAATGATCTCTCCAATGTCGACATTGACTCCTGTCATCAGGCAATAAGACATCATCAACTACATAGAATTAATCTGTTCAGTTGATGAGTGATTCCACCGAGGACCTGAATCACAAAGGTGAACAGGATCCTCCAAGCCGCGGGAAAGGAATTCTTGGTGACAGGAGTCTTGTCCTAGTTTTCAGGTTTTAGGGCAATTCTTTTCAGCCCTGTTTTAACCACATCAGGGTGTGGGGCTTCAGTATAGATTCCATTATTGTAATCCAGCCCTGTTGAGGAGCAAAAAGTTTGAAAATCCAAAGTAAATCTTTTTGTCCCATTTAAAACTGAGAAACTGATAAGGTATTCCCTGAGAGGTCTTTGTTCATCCTTATCAGTGGGAGGTGACGGGTCATAGGCCACAGCAGTTGCCCACAACTCCCTGAGGTAGTTGTGGTACTGAAAATAGGGTGTAGAGGTGAAGGCCTGAGACAAAGGGCAATTATACAAAAATTTAACAATGTCTTTGTAGGCAGAAACATTTGAAGGATATGAAAAATTCCCTACGACATTGTTAGTTTTAAAGGTTACATCACCCGGAGTCAAAGGTGCCCATTGAGGTGCAACTTGGATTCCTTGGTCTGTTGCCATCTTTGAATCAATGGAAGATTTTGAAAAAGGTTTTGAATGGCAAATATAGATTACCAGATGGTCACAAGTTGATTCCAACAAGATCGCTGCCGTGAAATAAGCTATATGTTATCAAGAGGATTGATACAAAGATAGATATCTTTATATAAGTCCTTTTTGACCAAGAAAAGTATTTTGCAAACTTGTTTTGGGTTGACAATATTACACACACTTTGCTTTTGGAAATTTTGAGCAGAGTTTCTTTAAAGATTTTTGTGTGTGTGTTTTTGAAAAAGGTGAGGGGGGTATTTATAGAGTGGTGGATTAGGGTTAGGAATTTCAAAGGATTTATGATTTTGAAAATTAAAATGTATAAATCGTTTGAAGTCCACATTAAATGCCACCACTCCACTTCCCCATAATTTTCGCACCTGTTCATTTGAACAGTTGCGCAGTTCTGCAAAAGGCACTTTTGCAGGTATTAAAATATCCCAAGATATTTTATGTGAGAGAGAGCAGTTAATGCCAAGTGGGATAACTGGTGATGATGTGGGGGCCCAAGATGTGGATGCCAGAAAGGTAAAAGACATATATTCCTATATTAAATAAGAATTCAGTTACCAACCTAGGACATTTACTAACCAAATACTTAGAGCATTTAGTTAAAGCATTGAATGCTTTCAGTGTTCAGGGACCTTGAAGAGAACAATATGTTGGAAGACATTTACTCAGTGTCTTGACTGTCAATGTCCAACATGCCCAATTCTGCTTTCAGTCTTGTGAAAGTGGGCTCATCCAGAGGTTTAGTAAAAATATCAGCTAGCTGATATTCTGTGGGGATGAAGTGTAATTCAATCTCTCCATTCATGATATGGTCCCTGATGAAGTGATATCTTATATCAATGTGTTTGGTTCTTTGATGTAAGACAGGGTTGTTGGAAATGGCAATTGCACTGGTATTATCACAAAAGATAGGGACACTTTTGTAATGGATGCCATAGTCACTGAGTTGACTTTTCATCCATAGTACATTTGCACAACAGGAAGCTGCAGCTACATATTCTGCTTCAGCTGAAGACATAGCTACTGACTGTTGTTTCTTTGTACTCCAACATACCAGTTTTCCTCCAAGGAATTGGCAGGATCCTGAGGTACTTTTCCTATCCATGTTACAGCCTGCATAGTCTGAATCAGTGTAACCTTTAAGATCAAATCCAGAGCACTTAGGATAATACAAACCAAGGTTTGAAGTTCCTTTAAGGTATCTCAGGATTCTTTTCACAGCAGTGAGATGTGATTCTTTTGGGTCAGACTGATATCTTGCACATAAGCATACTGCAAACTGAATGTCAGGCCTTGTGGCTAGGAGATACATCAGTGAGCCTATCATTCCTCTAAACATGGTCTGATTCACTGATTTACCAGTGAGATCAGGACCAAGATTGTTTGGAGGGACCATAGGGGTTTTGACTGAAGCACAATCACTGAGATCATACTTTTTCAGTGTGTTCTTGATGTACTTCTCTTGACTGATGGAGATTCCTTGATCAGTCTGTTTGATTTGTAGTCCAAGAAAGTATGTGAGTTCTCCCATCATGCTCATTTCAAACTGTTTTGTCATCAGTTTCTCAAACTGTTTGCACAGTTTGTAGCTTGTTGAGCCAAAGATGATGTCATCAACATACACTTGAACCAGGATCACATCTTCCTTTGTCCTGTAGATGAATAGTGTGTTGTCTATTCGTCCCCTGACAAATTTGTTCTGGATTAGAAAGGCTGAGAGAGTATCATACCATGCCCTAGGAGCTTGTTTAAGACCATAGAGAGCTTTGTCAAGCTTGCAAACATGGTTAGGGAACTCATAACTTTCAAATCCAGGAGGTTGTTGAACATAAACTTCCTCTTTAAGTTTACCATTTAGGAATGCACTCTTGACATCCATTTGGTAAACTTTGAAGTTCATGTAAGAGGCATAAGCAAGGAAGATCCTGATGGCTTCCATTCTAGCAACAGGGGCAAAGGTTTCTTCATAGTCAATTCCTTCCTGTTGATTATAGCCTTTGGCAACAAGCCTTGCTTTGTTTTTTATTACAATGCCATTTTCATCCGTTTTGTTCTTGAACACCCATTTCATGCCAATCACATAAACACCCTGAAGGCATTCAACTAGGGTCATGACATCATTTTTGTCAAATTTTTCAAGTTCATCATGCATGGCATGAACCCAACTAGGATGTTTCATGGCCTCTTTCACTGTCTTGGGTTCGATGGTTGAGATGAACCCAACATACAGACATTCATTGGCTGAGGCTGCAGTGAGTTTGGCAGCCATCCTTCTAGTGAGCATTCCCTCAAAGACAGGTTCACCAATGATGTTGACAAGCTCAATGTGTTGGTGTCTAGACCATCTTTTTTGAGGTCTGGGGTAGGAATTTGAGCTTGTTGAGGCCTGATTTGGAGGTGGAGTGGGTTCAGGTGTAGGTGCCTGAGGTTCCTCAGGAGTTTGGTCTTCAGTGAGTTCATTTTGAATGTCATTTTCAACAATTTCTAGATTCTCAGGTTCAATATGAGATATCTGATTTTGTGCTTGTTGTGCTTCAACAAACTCACTGATGGTAGGATAAGGAAGGTTGTGAGGGATGATGTAGTATGAGAAATCTGCATCAACCTGATATTGTGTGGAAGAGTTGTTTTCAGGATGATATTCATCAGGAGGATATCTTGATGAATCATCAATCCCAATTTCTTCCACNNTTTCTAGATTCTCAGGTTCAATATGAGATATCTGATTTTGTGCTTGTTGAGCTTCAACAAACTCACTGATGGTAGGATAAGGAAGGTTGTGAGGGATGATGTAGTATGAGAAATCTGCATCAACCTGATATTGTGTGGAAGAGTTGTTTTCAGGATGATATTCATCAGGAGGATATCTTGATGAATCATCAATCCCAATTTCTTCCACAGAAGAGTTAGAAAACTGAATGGCTTCAGTGCTTTCATCAAAGGTGATGTGATAAGTTTCCTCAGTCTGTTGTCTTCTAGTGTTAACCACCCTGAAGACTTTGGAGACCAGTGAGTAACCTAAGAAATATCCATCATCAGCCTTGGCATCAAATTTGCCTAGGTGATCCTTGTGATTATGAATAAACACAGGACACCCAAATACATGAAAGTAGCTGATGTCAGGGATTCTACCCTTGAATATTTCATAAGGGGTTTTGTTATGTCTTTTGACAATGATGGACCTATTTTGAGTGTAACATGCTGTTTTGACTACTTCAGTCCAAAAATGTTTTGAGAGGATGATCCATTCAGCATTGTTCTGGCTGCCTCAATGAGTGTTCTGTTCTTCCTTTCAGCCACTCCATTATTTCTCAGGAGTGTAAGGTGAAGAGAAGTTCTGAGCAATTCCTTTCTCATCACAGAAGCACTCAAGGTCCTGATTCTTGAATTCAGTCCCATTGTCAGTCCTGATTTGTTTGACTTTGATGTCATTTTGGTTTTCAATGTTTCTGACAAAGGACATGATGGTCTCAGCTGCCTGACTCTTCTTGGTCAGGAAGTAAACCCAAGTGTATCTTGAGTATTCATCCACTATAACCAAGGTATACTTCTCATGGTGAATGGACATTGGACTGACAGGTCCAAAGAGATCCATGTGGAGAAGGTGAAGACAGCTTTTGATTGAGAAATTTTGTTTGGTTTTGAATGAGGCCCTATGGTGTTTTCCCTTTTCACATGCTGAACAAGGTTTGTCTTTGGAAAACGCCAGTGAGGGCAAGCCAAGAACTTTGTTTTGTTTGGCAAGGTTGTTGATGTGTTTGAAGTTGAGATGAGAGAGTCTTTTATGCCATAGCCAGTTGATTGCTTCACTTGCCTTTGTGAAAAGACAAGTTCCATTCTGAGTGAGTGTAGACATGTCTAAGACATAGACATCATCTCTTCTTGGTGCAATCAACACAACTTCTTTGTTGGCATTAAAGATGGTTCCTCTCTTATCATCAAACTGAACTATGTATTTTGCATCACATAGTTGGCTGACACTGATGAGATTGTATTTGAGTCCATTTACATAAGCTATCCTAGTAAAAACTATACCATTGCAGTTTACTGAACCATAACCTTCAGTGGGAGCTGATGAGTTATCACCAAATACTACCTTGGGTCCTGGTTCTTCTATGTATTTGTGCAGATACTGCTTCACACCAGTCATGCTTCTTGAGCATCCACTATCTAGATGCCACACAGGCTCCCTGGCATGTTTCTGCACAAATAGTAAACTGAATTAGTTCTTTCTATTGACCCACCTTTTAGTAGGTTTGGGCCTCAAGGATTTCTTAAACTTATTGATGGACTCATGATCAGTGGTGGAGTGGACTTTGCTTTCACAAATTGTGCATCTTAAGCTTGAAGAGGACTCAGATGGCTGGGAGACATTTGATGTCAGTCCTCTTCTAGCCTTGATGACATTGTCATGTCCTGAAGCATCATGGGAAGGATCTCCACATATATCACAGCAAGGATACATAAGGCAATCAACTGGGTGATGGTCATTGAAACCACAATGTGTGCAAGGTTTAAGAGGCACAGCTTTAGGTTTCAGGGTTTGCTTTGAAGTTGAAGCATACTTGTGAGCCTGAGCTTTGTAGTTTGCTTGATTTTTCAAAGATGTGACAAAGGAGAGGTGATCAGAAGTCCTATGGTCTTCTTGTTTGCAAATCATGCAAAATAGGATTCTGTAGCAGTTATCAGTGGTGTGGTTTGTGTAACTGCATAACTCACATCTCTTGAGTGGCTTTTTGATGGATTTTGGTTTTGATGTAGTTGAGGAAGCTGAAGCTGGTCCCTTATCCTTAGATGAGGTTTTATCATTTGATTCCAGCTTTTCACTCAGCTTCCTGACTAGTTCAGCTAACTGATCAACCTTAGATTCAGTGCTGGCACTGTTAATCTCAGTGGAAATGGAAGGAGTTGAAGCTTCAGTGGGAGTTGTAGTTTGCTTGTTTTGTTTAGAACAGGGGTTTTTCAGAATCGTTGTGCCCAATCCAACCTTCTCCTTGGGAGAATGTTGAGAGTAGACAAGAGGTCCTATGTTAGAACAAGGTTCAGCTCCCTGAAGCACTTTCAGTGGTGGTAAAGGGGTTTGTGTAATTGATTCAGATTCACTGACATCATCAGCACTGCTGGCATTGTCAGTGACTCCAAGTAACTCCTTAATGGCCTGACTTTCAGGCATCAAGATCTTTCCTGTGTCAAAATTAGGCATATTGCCTTCAGGACTGGGTCTTTCAATCCAGTCCTTTGACTTGGGATTCATCTCTTTTGCAAAGAATGTGCCAGCAGGCAAGAAAGTTGTATGACTATGAGTCTCTTTAGAGGATTCAGGAAGTTGATCCTCTCCTATTACCTTCTTTTTGGTACTAGGGATGAGACTGACAGTTTCATAGACTCTAGGGTTTTTCTTGGTCCAACTTTCTATGATGTCTTTTTCTTTCTTAAGTTCTTCTTGAAGAGCATGGTTTTGTTTGACAAGTTCAGTATTTTGAATTTGAAGTGTAACATTTTCAAGCTTAGCTTGTTTTAAAACAAGAAGTTCATCCCTACACTTATTTAATTCAAATGTGAGTTTGTTAAACTTTGAAAACAGATTTAGCCTTTGCTCTTCGACATACTTAAGATCAACATTGATATAGTTCAAATAGGACTGCCAATCACATTCATCATCCATAGAAAGTAAGATGTTTACCTTTTTCATGGTGATGTTGACCCATTCGCCATTTCTGGCACTGCTTTTACCAACTGCAAGCTTGTTGTCATCTGAGAGTGCCATCAGTGCACTGACATGAACTTCTTCTTCTTCTGAGGACACTTCTTCCTCATCCCAGTCATAAGTTTCAGCAACAAGCCCCTTGTTTTTGTTTTGAGCAGGTTTGCTAACTTGAGGAGACTGAGAGTTTGAGGGAGCAACTTCAAGAAGGGCAAGTTTGGCTTTTGCTTTTCTATACTTTGCTTCAAAGTCTTTTTGAGAACTTTTCTCAGCATGGTTTTGAAAATATTGAGGAGACTGAAACATTTTGGGTTGAAATTTGCCAGTTCCTGAGGTGTGATTTCCTGAAAACTTGTATGATGGTTCTGAAAGTGTTTTTGAGAAACAATCTTTAGCAAAATGGCCTCTTCTACCACATTTGTAACATTCAACATTATCATTTGGTTTTGCATTAGAAAAAGCTTTGTTTCTTTTGATAAAACGTTTAGAGTTAGCAAGGAGTGCTCTTTGTTGAAATTCATTTTGCAAATCATTTAAGTACTCCTCACTATCTCTTTCATCAGGCTCATCATCTGAGTTTTCTTGGTAATCCTGCACAATACCATTAGAGTAGAAAGCAGTTGATATGGGTAAAGCAGTCAGGGTCTTTTTCATTTCCTGAGCTTTCTTGGTCTCAGGGTATCTCCTTGAGATTAAGTTATCCTCATAGAGGTACTTTCCAAAGATTTCAGGAAGCTCAAGATTTTGAAGGTTATTAGCATTTCTCATACCCTGAGAGAAGTTTAACCATTTCTCAGGGAGACTGTTGACAAAACCAACATTGATTTCGTGCTTAGACAAGGTGACACCATCGTTGGTCAGTTCATTTAGGAGGGTCTTATAGCGGGTATAGGTTTCTGAGAGACTTTCAGTGTCTTTGGCCCTGAAAGTATTGTACTCAAGTTTCAGGTCCATGACCCTGTTTTCCTTGGTATCTGAGGGGCCTTCATAGCTATAAACCAAGTCAGTCCAAGTCTGCTTTGCAGTAGGACAATTTATGACTGATTCCATTATATCGTCAGGAAGACATGATATAATGATGCATTTTAGACGTTGGTCTTGGTTGACCACCCTCCTCTCATCTATAGTCCACTGACCTTCAGGTTTAACTAAACCTTCAGCTGTTTTTGGGATATATGGACCTTCATTAATAAGCTTAATGTAATAAGGTTCCATCCCGTTCAAATAGCAAAGCATTCGCTTTTTCCATTTGTTAAATTTACCAACTTCAAGTCGGGGAGCAGTGGCAGAGTAGCTTCCTCCCTTTTTATCGACTAGTTGGGGTACATCATTATCAGCCATTTTGGGATCTTGATTTTAAAAACTTTGAGCACTCTGTGGTTTTAAGAAAGTTTTATAAACCAGAGGCTCTGATACCACTTGTTGGTCCCGTTTACCCGATTAAGTTAACTATGAAGTTAATCTAAACGTGTATTATGGCATAATGATGTAATGAAGTTCTTTGATAAGACCAAGATATAAGAGTAAAACGTAAATCAAAACACAAGGTAATTTTCAACGTTTAATTCTTATTAGAAATGAATCAAAGAATTATACCCAAGTGTTTGCGGAATAAACACTTGGGATTGAAACGACAAGTATGGTGTGTTTCTCCTCACTAAACTTAAGCTATGCTTAAGTGACAACTAAGGTACAATCGAGCTATCTCGAGTACAAGTATGTTCTTTGGAGGAGAAATGGGTTTGTGAATGTCTAAGCATTAATTACACAAACTTAACCTTTTCTCCTCTTTATGATCCTATTTATACACAAGTATAATACATATTATTGTCCAATGGATTAAAGACTTCATAAGATAAATCTTTAGAAGATCTTGTTTACTGTTGAAAGCAACCCATATTGGGTTAGAAGACAGATAACCTTTTTAGGCTTAGGCTGGATTGTAGCCAAATAAGGAAAGTTTGACTTATAAAGTGATAAAGCACTTTATTAGAACAGTTCAAACTTTCCCTCCCAATCCCGCCTATTCTTCAGTCTTCAGGTAGCTTTCTTCAGTCTTCATAGTTGGTGAGGAGACTTGGGGATTCAGTGAGCTATTGTCATCACTCACTGAATCCATCATCTTCTTCTTTGGCTTAGATGCCATTCACTGAGAGTCCGCCTCACTGAATGGAAAACCTTTCTTCGTTAGGCTTGTTCTAAACATCCTGAAGATGACTGACTGAGTGACTGTTCACTCAGTGACTTGATTATGTTTAAGGGAATCTAACACTTACGTTATTTTATGTTCAAATCCTAGTTAAGGAACGCTTAGGTACTTTCAGTGACCCAACAGTTAATATATATGTTTTTGAGATAAAAATTAATGGTGACACATATATAGTATTGGAACATATTTTGATATATGCACCTGGTCATATATATGGCTGATAATTATTTTGTTGTTGATACCCTTCATCTCCATCTTCTTAACATTGAGTTGATTTGGCTAATGAATCTAACTTGTTCGATGAATATAAATGAAAGTTCTATAAATAACGTGAATGCACGTGTTTCGGATTGCGTAAACAAAGCTTGTTTTAGCTTGACTCGAAATAGAACATTAACGAGCTCGAGTCAATTCCGCTTTAAAAATGGTTATATTTTTGGATTTTTAGTTACTAGTCTCGAATTTTTACTAATCATAACAATGATATGAGACCAAGTATACATAAAACACTATTAGGACTCATCGGGATTAAGTATATCAGGCGTTAGTCTTTTGGACTTTCTTTTGTATACTAATTAGCAATGTGTACTAATCTACCTGTACATACTTCCTTAATGGTAGATATGCAAGAACCAGTAAGTTACGAACTAATCTATTGCAGTATACGTATGTGAAGACTTTCATGTGGAGACGAATAAACAATATAAGCTATTTGTTCCTTGTGTTTGAAATTGTTTACTGATTTTTTTTCCTTAACTTTGACGTCTTAATTAAACCTGCTTATTTTTTTTCTAGTAAATTTATCATACTATATTTTCTTTCTTTCTCATGGAAAGATTATATGCTCAAATATCGATCACCATTATGCGTCTTTGTATTAAATGTTTTGATCTTAACAAGATCATTGTTATTCGTTGATGTTCCAAGAGACGATAAAACAACTGATACTTCTGAGTCATTGTTTATCATAAAATACAATGTGAAAAATCAAATATGCAGTTTCATAGAAATTGCTGCAAGTGTAGATGAGATTCCTTCATCGCATAGTTGCTTAAAATAATTGTGGGGTACAGTGGTTAGCATGTCATTTTACTTGACTAGGCATTTGTTGAATTTAATGTGAAAGACAATCATACTGCAAAAGATTAATTGTTTTCTTTTTTGTTAAATCCATCTTGTAGGCTTTGCTGTATGTGTTACCAAAAGAGTCACAATCTGCGTTCATACTCAGGGTTCAATGAGCCAATGGCGCCGTAGCTTATATAGTTGGTAATGGGTACGGTGGGGCATCTTTGCACCTAACAAGCACAAGGTCCATGGTTCAATCCTTGGCACATGGTCCATGGTTCAATCATCGGCACCCCCATCAGCCGCTGAATGATTCATGTATCACCCCATAGCCAAAACCACTTAATGAGTCATGTATGCCCTCACATCATATAAGACAACCGATTGTGAGCCGGTTTGGGTTCCCGTTTGTTAACCTTTTGCAGCTAACTGAGGTTTCAATGAGGCTTGTTTTGACATCAAGCACTGTACAACCAACGGCTACACTAGTAGGCTCAAATGTTAGTGTCAAGATTGGCCCAACAGAGACACAGCTCTCATGGGATGTAATAAATAAATTTTAAAAAAAGGATAGAGTACATCAAGACCACATATACTTCTCGAAATTTTGATTTGGTCCTGTCCGCGATCTATTATGCTCAACCCTACGTCCACTAATCATCTTTTTCACTCGACCCGGTATTGTCCCGGTCACCATTTTTACAAAATTGTAGTATTTTATCAACATATCTCCTAAAAATCAACTTATATGAAAATTAATGCAAACAATATTTCTCTAATTCTTCCATTAAATGCAGAAAATTGACCCTTTTAGAGTCTTGATTTAGGAATATATAAATTGTCAATGAACAAACATACAATTGTCCTTACACTTGAGTCTCACAAAAAACATAGTATATATCTATATGGGTATAAGCTCAATTCCTTGTACCATAAGCCCACTAAGATCCTTTTTACGAGGATGCTCTAACTCAAGATAACATTGAAACAGTTTCCGAAGTCTTCTTGGTTTGAAACTGCCATGCTTTGACTTCCATCCAACCATCACTCCTCTGTTGTGGAACAATGCTTAGTTTGTGTCTGCTTAGTGGGTTGTAATTGTTTTCATCCAACTTTGGTCCAATAGCTGGGGTGTTTGGAGGGCTGCTTATAGATATACCAAAGATTACTAGAGCAGCCATTTTAGTATTCAGATCGAACCTCAAATGTGGACTGGTCTTTTGGTAATTTATAGACAAGGTAACTTGCAAAGTTTGTTTCAGGAGATAATATGCCGGATCTAAATTCTTCCTTAATTTCAAATATGTCCGGCAGTTATTACACGTACTTTTCTAAATATGAAGAAACAAAAAATCTAATGTGTCAAGTTGTTTATGTTTAATGTTTAACTGGGTCATAAGACATGCTAACTTCAAACAGTGATAACATTTAAACTTAGTATGATTGGTCAATGGAAAATTTACATGCCATCACACACCAAAGCAAATTCTATGATGCTTTAGCATACCATAGGGGTAAAAAATCCAATGTTTAGGGCTCACTTTTAAAGCTTTTCATAAATCATTGATTATGTTCTTGAGCCTATTCGGATTTACTAGGCTCTAGTAACCATGCTTCCTAAAACAATTACAAAAGATTTTGAAAAGTTTCCTATGGTGTCAATGAATTAGTTAAGTCAGGGCTAACGTGGCATGGAATAATATTTGCAAACCAAAGAATCAAGGAGGTTTCGCGTTGAAAGATTTGGATAGATAAATGAAACTTAAATCATCAAGCATTTATTGACTGGTTTCTTTTTGGTAAATTTATAGACAAGGTAACTTGCAAAGTTTGTTTCAGGAGATAATATGTGGATTAAATTCTTCCTTAATTTCAAATATGTCCGGCAGTTAATTACACTAACTTTTCATAAATAGCAGG
>LBNU01027783.1:40860-51658 GCA_014162995.1 Artemisia annua | reverse complement strand
AAATCTGCAGAAACAAAAAATCTAATGTGTCAAGTTGTTTATGTTTAATGTTTAACTGGGTCATAAGACATGCTAACTTCAAACAGTGATAACATTTAAACTGAGTATGATTGGTCAATGGAAAATTTACATGCCATCACACACCAAAGCAAATTCTACGATGCTTTAGCATACCATAGGGGTACAAAATCCAATGTTTAGGGCTCACTTTTAAAGCTTTTCATAAATCATTGATTATGTTCTTGAGCCTATTCGGATTTACTGGGCTCTAGTAACCATGCTTCCTAAAACAATTACAAAAGATTTTGAAAAGTTTCCTATGGTGTCAATGAATTAGTTAAGTCAGGGCTAACGTGGTATGGAATAATATTTGCCAACCAAAGAATCAAGGAGATTCCGCGTTGAAAGATTTGGATATGAAGAAATGACCAAAGGCGTCACATCTGCGACGTGTCACTTTTCCTTCTCCACCACTGCCCGATCACCTCACATGTTTTGTTTCTATTGTGGCCCAAAATTTCCAGTAAAACAGATGACAAATTCCCTACACTGGAACCATGGGCTCCCCCATGACGGACGATAACTGCCTGGTGCTCTAAAGAACACAGTCCTATAAACTTGATCAATCTTAATCTTAATTATAGTAATAATTAATTAGGCTGATCACCTAGTACTAGTGTTTTGCCCAACTACAGATACTCTATGACCTTAAGATAAGGATTGAAACTTATTATTAGTCAAACACACCTTACAAACATCACAAACTATTTTGACAATCGGACTATTTTTACAAAGAATTGACAACCACAATATGCTATTTAGTGTTCGTATGTTTCATAATAGCAAAGAAAATGGTTGCAGAAAGAGTAAGATTGGATTTGCTTTGATTCAGTAACTATATACTGTGACAGTAGCCAGACACTTGATAAAAGGGTTTTCTAATGTACACCTGCATTTAACAGCTTAACCTATCATGACCTTTTGACGTAGGGCACAGCAAGCAGAAAAACACGAATTCAGCATTGTATGCATTAAGTGAAACCGATTGCAATATATGGGCACACAAATAAAACCAAAGTTATGCCAACAATTTGATGGAACAGGTACAGTTTGGTATTTATACTATGATATACCTTATTTGTTACTGACTTTTCTCTTAAAAGCCCTGGTGCCATCCTTTGTAAGGTTCAACGAACACCACTAGACAGCACGTTGTGTTCTATTACCTTTGATAGCCCATGATCTCCTTCCTGGAAAGTCATAATGCGAAAGTCAGAATGCATAATTATATCATAGGAAAGTATTGTAAGCCGACTAGGACTCCTTGGTGTATAAAAGGAGGCCCTAGGGTGTAGAGTTATATACGAATTTTATATTTACAATTTTATTTTATTGTATTTGAATTTGTTTTGAAATATATTTGAATTTGTTTTGATATAATATATATTTATTTCTTAAATGTGACTAAAAGATGTATATAGTCACACTTATTAACAGTTTTGGTCACTATTTCCTTTATTCGTTGTGTGACTAAATGTTACAAAAGGCCACACAAACATAAAATTCATGTGGCCATTGGATGATCAATAGTCACACAAAATACAAATTTCTTCACTTTAAACAGCATATGGTCACACTTATTAACGCTTTTGGCCACTGTTTGCTTAATTGTATGTGACTAAATACCCAAAACAAACATGGTTTGTGTGACTAAATATTACAAAAGGCCACACAAACATAAAATTCATGTGGCCATTGGATGATCAATAGTCACACAAAATACAAATTTGTTCACTTTAAACAGCATATGGTCACACTTATTAACGCTTTTGGCCACTGTTTGTTTAATTGTATGTGACTAAATATCCAAAACAAACATGGTTTGTGTGACTAAATATTACAAAAGGCCACACAAACATAAAATTCATGTGGCCATTGGATGATCAATAGTCACACAAAATACACATTTGTTCACTTTAAAGAGCATATGGTCACACTTATTAACACTTTTGGCCACTTTGTTTTAAATTGTATGTGACTAACTCCAAAAAAGCAACACCCATTGTGTGACTAAATCATCACAAACGTCACACTTATTGTATATTCATGTGGCCAAAGGACGGGAAATAGTCACACAAAATACACATTTACTAGAAAGACTCATCTCAAATGTCACATATGTTATATATTTATGTGGCCAAAGGACGAACAATAGTTACTCTCAAAAAATATTCGTGTGACTATAAGGTATTTACGGTCACTGATAATGACTAATCCAACAAAACTTGTGCCTAATTTGTCACACATATTCGGGGTTTTGGTCACTCTTTTTCGATGAAAAAGGCCACGAACTCAACAATGTGACCATATGCCACCTACGGTGGCGGGACCTTTGGTGACACACGACGAAAAAAACGTGTGTGACTATATGCATATCGTCACACATTTTGGGCGTGACCGATACAACTTTTTGTACTAGTGGGCACACTAAGTATTATTAAATACGTAATAAAAAAAACTTTGGAAAAATATATTTAGGTCAAAGCATTTCAACCCATACAAATATATTGCCCATTTTGACCTGTTATTCATCCCGCCCGGCCCACCAATTTTTCTACATCAAAATTCACCTTAAACAGTTTCAAAGCATATCTAAACACCCCCTATGTCCTACAAAGAGAGCATCATAAGAGCTTGAAAACAACAAAAAGATAGATAATGTACCTCTAGCATCTTTCTTGTCAGGATCCAATCGATCACACGATCTACCAGGAACTGATGAATAGCTAACAACATTTTCCTTGTCTTGCAAATTCCCATTTCCAATATCACCATACTTCCCTAACCGTTTAATCCTTGGATTTGGTTGACTAACTGATTTTTTTCCAAAACTTAATATCCCGTCTTTACTACAACTATTAAGAGTAATCTCTTTAAACTCCTTGTCATTCTTACTTTAGCCTAAAGATACATGATACACATAGGGAAAGAACATTCAGATTTGTTTAGTGTGCCTGCAAAACCTTCAATTTGTTACATATATACTTTTACATTTTTCAATGTCAATAAACTTATGTCTAAATAAAATAGAAACAATTACACAGAATTCTACATGAGTCCATACTCTAGTGTGAGATATAGCGTAATAGGACTTATAATATAAAGACTATTATTTATTTAAAAGTTAGTTTTGGAAATTAAGATACTTCGTATATAAGTCATTTTAAAGTTATAGGTTCCAATGAGACATTTGATCAAACACTGGATAGGCTTTTTAAACTAAACATTCGCACAATCACACGAACATATTTTCCTACAAACAAACTTAGGCGGTGTGCAACAACAAATTTCGAAGCGTTTCATATCATTACAGCTTGAAGATTCCATCTTCAATATGGCTTATCTCCAGTAACCTTTAAAAGAAAGGAAGTCAACATCAATTTGAACCAAAATCAATTACCTTATTCCGCATAATAAATATAACTTGTAAATCTTTTTTGCTTATAAACCTCAACCAATTAAAGTATGAACAAAGAAAAATAAAAACAATTGACATAAAAGAGAGATATGGAAAAGCAGCAAATTAGTTCATAGACATTTTATCGAACATATGGCAGGAACAGGAAAAAGTATCGCGATATGAAAACATATACCTGTCATCAAGATTGAATTCCACGTGACCACAATTCCTACAAAAGAAAAAAAAAGAAAGAAACACATATTACAACAATTACAATCATCTCGTTGACATACAATTGTCATCAGACATACAAAGAAAAGGTTCATAAGATACCTGTTGTTTGAATTCGTCGGCATCGACCAGTGACCACCCACAAACCATCCTTCCTCTTCATAACCTGTTATAAATTTAATCCAAACACAATTAGAATGATTTTATATAAATTGAATCTACAGAACACACAAATTATAAATTGAATCGTGGGATTTGGATGGGTATTTTGTTAATGGTGTTTCATATAAAGAAGATTGTGATGCGTATCAAAAAAAAATAATGGTTTTAATTCAAAATTTTGTTTGGCGTTACAATCTTGATGAGGTTTAACAAAAATAGGAGGAGCGTAAATCATATAACATAACTGATTTTGCAAAGGGAGCGTGTATCATTGATTGTATGATTAATGGTGATTCAATATCTTATATACTAAAAGCTTAAGTTGTCTTATAAATGCAAAGTGCTCACAATAAATGTTTCATGAATTGAAAGTGAAATGTGGAAGCTTCATGTGTTAGTACATTGATTTAATAGTCATGCATAAGGGTAAGTACATAGGAATCATACACAAAAGTTTGTACGGTACAACATGTTTCAAGCCATCTCTAAACCTCAAAGAATACAAACCAAAAATGCCATGAATGCATAAATTAAACACACCAATTAGTGGTTAGTCTTTTTACCTTTCCGTCCATGAGTTACAAATATTTTATCAACTATATAATGTGTCAAAAATCACACACAACAAACCACAACTTCCTCCACACCACGTGCACATTGGGCTACAACTTATTATAGTGGTGAAGTAAGCATCATATCGTCTTACTTATTTAGCATATTGATTTATATTATTTTATGTAAATTTCACGTGTGTTATTTGTGTGTAACAATGTAGGACATAAAGATGGTAGCTTAGGAGATTTGGTAGTAACATCATCTTCACTAATGGTTTAAGAGATCCTACACATCGTTGTCTTATCAATTAAGTGGAACATGCACGAACATTTTTACTTTGATCGTAGATGCAATATATTGATTAACTGTATTTAAGTTACTAATGATCAACTATATCTATTTTTTGTAGCGCATCAAGAAGCATTAAAGAAAGAGATCGAGAAGTCCAAAAATTGTGTCAAGAACAAAACATGCAAAAGGCCAATGAGCAACAACAACAAAGACAACAACAATAAGAACAACAACAACAACAACAAGATCAACGCCACGGCCACCGGTGGGATGAATACTTAGCATTCATATTAATAGTACGTTACAAATTAAACATGCAATATTTTACTTCATGTAATACCGATAAACGGGCTAATACTATTGATTCGTTAGCAAGTAAGTTTATTGAAAATAATGTGACGAGCATTCAATTATTAGTCAATAATTATTACTACACTTTGTTGGTGCATTTTAATATTTTTGCTCTTAATGTAGTTTTTTGTCTTGCGTTGTGTTAATGTCACTTTCTTAATTAAACGTCTTGGAATATTGCTTGACTTTGATATTTGATATGACTGTGTAAATTATGTCGATGTTACATATTGCAAATGGTAGTATATAATAAAAATATAATAAAAATATCTTCACACTATCATCATAACAATGAGAATCTTCTAAATCGAAGAAGTATATAAATGAGAAGAAAATTGTATTTCAAAAGTTATCCTACACCTATCACGAGGTAACCATTATTCATTTGAGTTTGAGATCATGTGATTCATGTCGTCATACTGTAAATACTTAGAATGAGTTACTAATGAATGCTCCAAATTCAATATTATAGTTTATGAAAAAATGTTGTAATAATGCATTAATTAAAAAATAATTTATGTAACTTACTCACATTAAAATATTACATATGAAAAGCTTCATTTAAATATAACATTTTGCAAAAAACTTCTTCACATTAAAGAAAGAGATCGACAAGTCACGAAAATTGTATCAAGAACAAAACATGCAAAATGCCAATGAACAATAACGACAAAGACAACAACAAAAAGAACATCAACAAGAACAACGCCACGGCCACCGGTGTCAATATAGATGAATACTTAGCATTCATATTAATAGTACGTTACAAATTAAACATGCAATATTTTACTATACGAATTATAATTTATACTCTTGAATATACTAATCACTTTAATGTTTTTTGTTTTTATAGTTTTGTTAAAAAGGAAATTTGTTTTATAGTTCGCTTTTAATAATGTAATTTATTTGAACAACGAAGTCCCTCTTTCACAAAAAAATGAGAGTTTCAAACATGAACCGAAAATTAGTCCCGAACATTACAAAAAAAACTATTAGATCCAACCTGTGTGCATCGCATGGGTCCTGAGGCAGTCCAAACCTGTGTGCATTGCACGTGGATAAATATAAAAGGTCTCCAACATTAATGTCATCGCTTCATATTTAAAATAATTTATATAACTTATACATATTAAAAAATTACATGTGAAGAGACTCTTTTCAATGTAACATCTTGAAAAAATCTCTTCACATATACTCTTTTAATGTTAATAAACTATTTTAAATGTGTGTCATGCTTAGAAATGTGATACTATCACAGGTTAGATATATAATGACGAAAATAAGTTCTGAAGATTACGATATAAAAACTTATATACAGCCCATGTGCAACTCAATAAAGTATTCTAAGTACGTATAAAGCTTAGCAAATGTGTGACACCATGAAAACTTAAATATAAAATGACGAAAATAAATGCCTAATATTACGCTATGAAAACTTCTATATAGCCAATATGCATCGCACGTATTTTAAATCTATGAAAACTTCTATACAGCACATGTGCATCGCACGGGCATTGTTCACTATCATAAGAAATAGTTATAACTTAGCCCAATGTATTAATATTAGTTAGTTCCAATAAAAAATGATAGAGTCAATACCAAAATAAATAGACAAAAAATATTACGTAAAAAATACATCTTAAAATATTACATGTCAATAAACTATTTTAAATACGTATCATGCTTACAAAATGTATGCTACCATGACAACTTATATATATGATTGGCCTAGAAACAGTCAACTAAAGTCAACCAAGTATTTGGTCAACAAAAGTCAAACTAGAAAAGGCTCAATGCACCAAGGAGAGTATAGGAATTCCCCGGGTCGTTTAAATCCCGATGAGGTGTGAATTGTGTCGAAAACGATAATGAGATCAAGTGAATATGAAACGATGATTGGAAAAAGAGATTGATCGGAATTAAACTACGAAATTATAAATGAAAATGATAAATAAACACTACAAACAATTACTGGAAAACTGGAAACGTTTTCAAATCTAAAAATGTACGTTACGTTTAATTAAAACGCCTACGTACTAAAATAAAAGTGAAAATGGAAATATAAAAATACCTAGGTGATGAAAAACATATTTTTATGATCCTAAAAATAAAAGAAAATTTTAAGAAAAATAAAATTATATTTTTACACTATTTAATTAATTATTATTAATTAATTACTAATTACTAATTAAATTAGATTAAATTAAAATAAATACTAAATGAACAGTAGAAAATCTATAAAAATTTCTAAAAATACTTTATCTTACTAGAAATTTAAGAAAAATATAAAAACATAATATTATTTAACAAAAATTTAAAAAGAAAAATAAAAATTAAATTATATTAAATAGAAACTATCACTTAATTTAAAATTGATGATTTTTGTGATTTTCTTTTTACAAAACTATTCTATAACCAAAAATATGAGACTTTTGTGAAGTTTACCTTTTTGGAAATGCTCAATAAGCTCAGAAAGAGCTTATTAGCCCAGGGGAACCTTTTTGGTAAATCAGCTAATTTGATGAGCACTTTTTAAGCAATAGAACAAACCAAGAAAAATTCAAGAAAAATATGTTAACAGCACAAGCAGATCAAAATATCCAGAATCCAAGAGCTCAGTCCCAATCAATATTAAGTCCTAGATGAAAATCCAAGGTTTGATTCAAAAAAAACCTTTTTTGCTGCAATTTGACTTTTTGAGTAACTTATAAACTTTTGACTCTTGATGAACTTTGATTCACCATTTATCAAGCTGAATATGCTAGTTAAATGCCTAAAAGAATGTTTGCAATATTGGTTTAAATGGGCCCAATTTCCAAACCATTATTGAAGGAATTTTGATTCAAAATGAATTCCAACAAGTGGAACAAGTTAGAAGGAAAATAAAGAGAATTTTGGGACTTTTTTTCAATGGCAAAAAACTGGGGATTTTTATTTGTTCCAAAGAACCCCTAAATTGAGACTAAAGATAACATTGAAAACAGCAAAAAGCACAACCACAATTACAACTGGAAAAAACAACAGGTTTGCAGTCTAACCAAAACCACGCCACTTTATTTAGAAAAGATTTGTGGGATTTCACTTCAAAACAATGTTGTTAAATCATAACAGGTTTCTCAACTACTTTTATTATGGATCAAACAATTCATTGTTTCAATGCATAAAATCAAATAGTTACAACAACCATTTCACCTAAATTTCTCAAATCTCTTTATTTTTTAACAGTTTTTAAAAGAAAAAAGTTGAGGCAACAAGTGAAATTTCAAGAAACAAGTTACCAAGTTGTCTTATGCATAAACCTTACTAACATACACTATTAGAAAAACACAAAACACACAAAGTGAAATTCTAATAGCCAATTTCCACAGTGGGAAAAGCCTAAAAAATGAGTGGAAAGTGCTTAACAACCTTGCCACCAAAGCCTTAAACACCAATGGAACAAGGGAACCATAAATAGCAAACTTTCCCTAAAATGTTCCACAAAGCCCTCTAAACCCATTGGCCAATCCCAATAAAATTCCCACCAATGCTCCCAAGCCATCTACCCCAACTTCAACCCTTGCAATTTTTTTTATTTTTTGATTGTTAATTTTTCTTATTAATTATTATTTTTTTTTTTTTGTATGTTTTTCGTTTTTAATCCCTAAAAATGAATTTAAAATGGTTTCCCTAAAAGCCTTTTTATAAGCTTTCCTTGGGAGCCTTATGTTGTGCCTATAGAGTCCCCAAGGAAACATAGCTTCAAAACAATTTCATCACACAGATTTGAGAATTTTTGAGAACCTTTGAAAATGCCCCCCAATAAAATTAGAAACTTGGAAAAAGATATAATAAAACTAAAAAGAAAAACTTTCATTGATTGGATAAAACTGAATAGAAATGGATAAAATAACACTAAGAAAACTTAAAATATGTTTTTAAATAGCTGGGCCAAATTTTGGCTTTTTACAACATTTTAAAAACTTATACTAGAAATAATGAAAGGTACAATATGCCTCCTTAGCCCACGTGTAAGCTTCCTGAAGGCACTTGGGAGCCAGTTCCCCAAAGGTTTACCTTGACTACCTTTGACCTAATCCCATTCCGATTGGAATTGAGTACCAAGTCCCCATCTCCAGCCATTGAAATGGTTTTTTTTGGCGCCAAAAAGTCTTAATTAACTGCCAAATGGGTTTTGGTTTGTTTAGTTTTTGGGGTGGGATATTTTAAATGTTGGGGGGTGTAACTTGTTGGGGAAAACCATGGGAGGAGGCTATGGGAAGGTTGGAGAAGCATGTTGGGGAAAGAAAGATTTTGGAGGAGGTTGGTGGAAGGTACCCTGGGAAATGGGAAAGAATGGTTGGAGGTTTAGGGACGGTCAAAAGTTGTGCCTTTTTTGACTGAAGGTTTAAAACATTAACGAAGGGGGAAGAGGTTAAATAAATTAAGGGGGTTAAAATGGGCCTTTTTTTGGGTTTGTGGGAATTTGGGGCCAGGGGTTGTTGGAAACTGGGTTTTGGTTTTTTGGGTTTTTATGGGTTAAATAAGGGAGGTTAAAAGGATCCGTTTGGGTTTAATGGAAATAACACAAGGAACCCAAAAAGTTGGCAATTTCCAAAAAGATGAAGGACTGATTTTGGCCACACTTTTTCAAAATAACCATGAGGGCCAAAACCTTGCCAACTTTTTGATAAACCAAAAGGACCCAAAAAAATGCAATTTTTTCCCCACTTTTTAAAATACACAAGGATCATTTTTTGAACAAATTTTTTCCTTCAAGTTCAGGGGGAACCTGTTTCTGCCCCCTTCCCAAACCAAAAAAATTCATTCAAGCCAATTTTTTGATTAACTTAAAAACATTTACAAGGACCCTTGAAATGATAAAATAAACCTCCACATTATTAACTCTAGGGGAACCCCTATTTTTTTTGCCCAAAATATTTTTTGAAAGTTGGGGGAACTAAAAACTGCCAATCTGCCGCCCAAACCTTTTGCCCTTATTTTTTCATTTGTTTTTTTTGGAAAAATTTTACATTTTTAAGACACAATAAAAAAACACCGATCCTTTGGATATTTTCAAATATTTTTTGAAAATGCCGTTTTTTTGGGTGGTTGGGTTTCAAGATGTTTTTGTGTTTTTTCCAAGAATTTTTGACAAAAAATGAAAAAATGAAGTGTTTGAGCCACTTCCATCCCAATATACAAATGAAAATAAATATAGGTTGGGGCCCAAATTATTAAAAAAAAAAGTATTAAATACTTGCCCTGTTTTCCCATCTTCCTGGGTAGCGAAACTAATTTTTTTTCATTCTGAAGGTTAAATTTTTCTTTCCAAATTTCCAATCATCTTTTTAGGGTAAATTTATTTGGGCGAAAATTTTTTTGGAACCATTTTTTTGTCGCCTCCTTTTTTAGCCTAAAAAAAAAATTTTAAATCTTCCAGATAAGGAAATGATCAACATAATACATAAAGAATAGATAATAAAAAAAAATTACCTCAAAAAAAAAAAAAAGTTCGCTACCCAAAGATGAAACAAGTTGCAAGTTAATAAATATTTTTTTTTTTAATAAATTTGCCCTAAGAAAGTAATTACCGTGGGTTTATCAACCACATTATAAAAGATTTTAATTTGGTTAAGAGGTGAAGTATTAATGTCTCTTTTTCCAAGAAGATAAAGCCAAATAACTAAAAAAAAAATCTCATTTTCTTGTTTAAGTTTCAACCAATAAGGAATGTCCCTTTTAGAATTTTCAATAAATTTTTATGTA
>LBNU01027783.1:21403-40459 GCA_014162995.1 Artemisia annua | reverse complement strand
ACGCCAAAACAGTTTGACTCCAACTTTGGACAAAGAAGAAAATAAGTGCTCAAATAAGCTCAAAAGTGGGTCCACAATGATTTTAAATCTGGATATTAAAACAAAGTTACTTTAAGGACTAGATAACCCAAACACCCAAATAAGCCACGCTGGCTGAATAAGACGAAAAAACTTCAAAAAAGCAACTTTGCTTTAAAGTGGAATCTGAGGCAAAATTGGGACGATTTAAGGATGAAGATTAAGTGGGGTCGCACAACGGTCTCACGGTCAAAAAAAAATTGTCAAGTTTTGGAAGCTTGCAAAGAGGCTTGAGTTGGAAAAAACCGCCAAAATGAGGACAATTTGGACCACGTAACATATACATGATTTGTAAATCGAAGTATTTTGATACCTCCCACTTCCGGTTAGAGCATTGGGTATGGTAACTCAACCCCAGCGCCATTCCTACGTGTCGTCCCAAACGGCGCTTCCGTACCGGCGCCACCACACCCCGACGCCATTTCCCAAGCCATAAATGGCGCTGCGTGAATTGTGTTTTTCGTTTTTGTTTTTTATAAAAAAATAAATAAATAAATAAATAAAAAGCGTTGGAGCGTCACAAAGAGTTAAAAATTTGAATTTTTTTTATTCCACCTCTATAAATATTACACTCATTTAACCATTTTTCACACACATTTCTTTAATTCTCTCTACCAAAAAACACATTCTCTCTATCAAAAATGAATCTGAATGGGACTCTAGGGCAACATACCATGCTCGTATGTACACAATAATAGCTGATAATATTGGGACCTGATCGTGGGGTCAGTGTAGATGCCTTCATGACATGATTGCATAAGAAAACTTTTGAGCTAAGACCAAACACAACACACAATTTTTTTTCCGGGTGCATGTATCACATGATTGCATAAAAAAATGTATGTGTCGAGGTGTTAAGCACTAAACAAATAGTGATATGTTGTTATAATGCAACATTAAATATTAATTGCTGGCCAATAATTGAAACAAATAGTGATAAGTTGTTATAATGCAACAAATAGTGATGTGACCAGATTCCAAATAACCTAATTTTATCAAAAATAATACTCATAATAACATACTTTCAGTTTGAGTAAACAAATCGAGGGTGGTTAGGATGTCCTTTTATTTGACATTAAAGTTTTGATACATAACATGTTGAATAATCAACCTTAAGGAGTTAAGGGTGTAACCAGCAGCACATGTCTACTCGCTTCACCTGTTAAGCATACCAACAAAACTTCATATATGCAAATATACAGCTCATTAAGCTGTTCACTACTTCTTATTTATCCTATAAATATTTAGCGTAACATTATCTGTTTCCTTATTCAAACAACTTAAACAATAATTAACAGGGAACCATAAACGATAACCATCACATAACCATTATAAAATATGGAAAGAAAACACGAACTAACAGGGTAACAGTCCATTCACGAATAGAATAACGTAGTTACTTAGGCTAGAAATTGTATCAAACACTTTGGTAGGCATTGCATAGATCAGCTTAATTTGTAGCAAATCTAGATAACTATTATGTACAAAAAGTTTAGCATATATGTCAATGTCTTAACTTTAACTCTCATCCCTACATCACGCGAATGCAAACCAGTATTAACAAACTGTATCATAATTAAGAGTAAAATGAAAATATACCTCTTAAGCCAATAAAGTCAAATTTCACTTGATCATTTTATCGAACACCTTACTTCATTTTTTGTTCCGAAAACCATTTTTGAAAACTTGTCCGGTTCTAAATCAGTTCAATTTTTGGAATAAAACTGAATTGTGAACACCCTGGCCTTATGTTACAACATAATGATAGTTAAAAATGTGTAAGACTTGATATCAGTATCACTTTATGTTTTCTGTACTCTGTTTACTCTATCAAAAATGGGTAAAAAAATATTTTACAAATGCAGAATTGAATTAACTATATAGTGCGAAAGGTCTTTGTTTATGAGTTGTAAAGTTTTTCAAGAAAACATTTACTAGGTGAAAGAACAGAGTACTTTTTAGATTTACTACATAGAGAGAAGAGTTACTGAAATGGGACGGGAAGAGTGAGAAAAAACTCTAGTCACAAAATTCAAATAAGAAAACATTTTTTTTCATTTTCTATTTCTTGTTTTGTAGGAAAAGAGAGGTGAGTTTTATTTTCATAAAACAATGAAAAATTTAGAAAACGCGTTTAGTCTGAGAAACATGTGTTTGTGTTTTCCATTTTACAAAACTAGAAAATATGTTTAAGTGTTTCTCTATTCACCTTAGTAATATTATAAAAACATCTTCAAAACACTAAAACAAATATTATAAACAAACCAACTAAATTATAAAATAACTAAAAAAATCTAATACGATAAAATAAAGAATTAAAAAAGTAAAATATATAAAAAAAAAAATAAANCAACCATTAGCTAAAAAGGACGAAACGCAGACTTTGAGGACTAAAAGTGAGATTTTTGAGAAAAAAGGACCAAGTAGGAGAATTGGGTACACTTTGGGGACTAGCGGTGTAATTTACTCTTATAAATAAGTACAAGGGGATAAAAATCCACACAAACAAGCAAACAACAATGATAAGGGTCTACTTTCATCCGATTTTTACGTTTCGTCCGATTTTTTACTTTTTAGTCTGCTTTTTACGTTTTCATCCGTTTTTTTTTATGTTTTGTCCGTTTTTAAACGTTTTCGTAGTTTCCTTATGTTAAAAAATCAGAAAAAACGTAAAAAATCGGAAGAAAACGTAAAAATCGGATGAAATCATAAAAAAGACGAAAACATTAAAAAACAAACAAAAATGTGAAAAATCAAACGAAAACGTAAAAAAGACAGACGAAAACGTAATAAAACTGACGAAAACATAAAAAACAGATGAAAACGTAAAAAATCGGACGAAAAAGTAAAAAAAACAAACGAAAACGTAAAAAACTGACGAAAACGTAAAAAATCGGACGAAAACGTAAAAAATAGACAAAAACGTAAAAACGCGGACGAAAACGTAAAAAAAGTGATGAAAACATAAAAAACATCTTCAAAACACTAAAACAAATATTATAAACAAACCAACTAAATTATAAAATAACTAAAAAAATCTAATACGAGAAAATAAAGAATTAAAAAAGTAAAATATAACATCAAATAACGTTTTCGTTTGTTTTTTTTACGTTTTCGTCCGATTTTTTTACGTTTTTGTCCGTCTTTTTACGTTTTTGTCTCTTTTTTTATGTTTTCGTCAGTTTTTTTATGTTTTCGTCCGATTTTTTACGTTTTCGCCTGTTTTTTTTTTACTTTTACGTATGATTTTTTACGTTTTCGTTAGTTTTTTTTATGTTTTTGTCTATTTTTTTTACGTTTTTATCTGATTTTTTACGTTTTCGTCAGATTTTTTATGTTTTCGTCCGTTTTTGTCAGTTTTTTATGTTTTCATCACTTTTTTTACGTTTTCGTCCGCGTTTTTACGTTTTTGTCTATTTTTTACGTTTTCGTCCGATTTTTTACGTTTTCGTCAGTTTTTTACGTTTTCGTTTGTTTTTTTTACTTTTTCGTCCGATTTTTTACGTTTTCATCTGTTTTTTATGTTTTCGTCAGTTTTATTACGTTTTCGTCTGTCTTTTTTACGTTTTCGTTTGATTTTTCACATTTTTGTTTGTTTTTTAATGTTTTCGTCTTTTTTATGATTTCATCCGATTTTTACGTTTTCTTCCGATTTTTTACGTTTTTTCTGATTTTTTAACATAAGGAAACTACGAAAACGTTTAAAAACGGACAAAACATAAAAAAAAACGGATGAAAACGTAAAAAGCAGACTAAAAAGTAAAAAATCGGACGAAACGTAAAAATCGGATGAAAGTAGACCCTTATCATTGTTGTTTGCTTGTTTGTGTGGATTTTTATCCCCTTGTACTTATTTATAAGAGTAAATTACACCGCTAGTCCCCAAAGTGTACCCAATTCTCCTACTTGGTCCTTTTTTCTCAAAAATCTCACTTTTAGTCCTCAAAGTCTGCGTTTCGTCCTTTTTAGCTAATGGTTGTTAGTTTTTTCATTAGTTGGAATGGCAACTTCGTCTTTTCATCCTTTTTTATATGTTTTTATACCCACATTAACCTAAACACCCCATTCTTCTACCTCATCACTCTTCTTCAACACCACCACCACTTTACCACACACTTATCAAGTAGACCTTACTTTTCTAATCATAAATCAATGTTGATAAAAGGCTACTCACTTCACCACTTACAGTAGTTTTTTTCACAGACCAAAAATAATTTTTTATTGACCATTTTAACGAACAACCTCACCCTTTGACTTTGAGTGCCATTTCTTCCACCAATCAACACACCCAATAATATTGATAATACCAAACAGCACTCGTGACTCTCACTTTACCCTATCTAAATTCAATCAAAAAATCTTATTCTTTGTTTTTGATCAGAACAAAAAATCTTATTCCAAACACCAAAGTTTCACATACTCAAAAAAGCAAACATAAATCAATTTCATTAAAAAAAAAAAAAAAAAAAAAAAAAAAAAAAAAAAAAAAAAAAAAAAAAAAAAAAAAAAAAAAAAAGAAAAAAAAAGACACACACATCCTAACATAATACCACTCGTGATACCTGAACAACAAGATCTAATCAACTGAACTGGAAGAAATTGAGCCCATTAAATCACTCGTAGGAAATTGAAGAAAGTAGGGTCCACATGGAGACGACGTGCCCGAATTGGAAAAACCCGAAGTTGGTGATATTAATTGTCCCATTGGGCTTCCGGGGTATAACTAATACGACTGAAACTAATAAGGTATAACGTTATTTTGTTAGTTCTTGTTCTGTTACGGTAACGGAGATTATTAGTATGAGTGATAAGATATCTTGGCTTTGTGGTCCACTGGAAATGAGATTGTGGATGTGAGGTGTTCATTTAGTGATAAAAAGTGTTACAATTTGAGGTGGCTCGTTTGGTTTGTAGTGCTATATTGTATTTGTAGACCAGTAAAAAGAAACAAAAAAATAAACTCATGGACAGACAGAAAAAGTTTTGATATTGTGGTGACACCGATGGTGGTGGTGATGGGTGACGGTGGTGATGAGGGTTGGAGGTTGAAGACAAGTGGTGAGGTAGAAGAAAGGGTGTTTGGGTTAATGTTATCTAGTGTTAAAAAAGATATTAATGGGGTGTTTGGACAAAAAGACAAAGTTGTCCTTCCAGCTAACGAGAAATGCGCGAATTGGGGTGGAGTTTGGGGACTAGCGGTGTAATTTAGGTGGTGCTTGTTTTCGTCTTAATTGACTTAATATGGAAAAAACTGAAGTTAATATGGAAAAAACAGTGAAGCCACACTCACAATTTTCCGACCAAACATTAGTCGAACACCGTTGATATTATTTCTCACACAAGGGTAGAAACCATCGATTTTATAAGCTTTTTTGGACTTGTTGAGAAATACAACTATAGAATTAAGACAAAAGTGTAAGAACTATAAACTGAAATTGATCATCTTCATCCTCCATCCTTGATCCTTACCCCTGTTTTCACTCATTCTTATGATACACTTAAAATTAATTAATATTAACTAATATTAGGTTGGAATCAACTGCACAAATTGAATTTCAACTTCAGCGATTTATCTCCTATTAACCGACCACTTATGAGTCTTTGATTACAAATGGGTACGCTGTCATTACACTTAATAGAGACTGAATCTATATGGGTCAAAGTTCAATCCCATCAATGATAAGCCCACGAAGATCCTTCTTAGCAGGATGCTTGAACATAAGTTTCAGTGAAACAACTGCCATACTTCTACTTCCATCCAACCATTAGTCCTCTGTCTTGGAAGAGAGCTTAGTTTGTGTTTGTTTAGTGGGTTGTAACTGTTTTCATCAAACTTTGGTTCTATAACTGGGGTACCTGGAGGGCTTACCAAATAGACAAACCACATATATGAACTCTGAAACCATATTTAGTGTTCACTTCCAGTGGATCCTCACATGTAGATTGGTCTTGTGGTAATTTGCAGACAAAGTAACTTGCATACGTTGTATCAGCTGATAGCACTTCAGGTTTTATTTCATTCACACGTTCAAATTTGTCGCCGGCACTTATTACAAGGACCTCCCCAAATCTGCATATACAAGAAAGTCATCTAATATGTAATTGATTCAGAAAGTTTTTAAGGCATCCAAGTAGTAGAACTAGAAGCCAACTAATGTGTTAAGCTGTTTATTGTTTACTCCGTATTATTTAATGGGTGGACTTGCTACTATTTTCTATGAAATGAAAGAATCTTTTAAGGGCTTTCTCATTCACTATGGGTAAACTGAACAACATGCCAGAATCAAACAGTGATAACATTTAAAGTAAGCGGAATCGGTCAATGAAAATTTTCCATGCCATCCCACAACAAATAAAAGTCAGGAAATGCTTTGGCATATCGTCGGGGTAAAAAATCCAACGTTTAGGGCGCTCTGTTTCAAGGCTTTTCAGAATTGATTGCTTATGTATTCATGCTTCCTAGAATATTTATAATAGAGATTTATATGGAATAAAGATATAATAATCACACATTCATGGATTATTGCAGTGTAATAAAGTGTCTCTCTTAAGTATTACCCATTTTAATCCATTTATGCAATATAATGGAGGCGCACAATGGAGTTAATAGGCAAAAGAATATTGCAGTGTAATAAAGTATCTTTCTTAATTATTTACCTGTTTTAGCCCATTTATAATGGAGTCACACAAGTAAGTTAAAAGATATCTGGGAAGTTAAACATGAGAATTGAAATAGTTGGGAATGAAAGAACATATTGGAGATGAAAGATCAAGTTAAGTCCCATATTTTCCATAAATTAGGAATGGGGAATCCAACTCATTGTGGCTTTCATGCAGCTATATTCAAAGATGGCAGGTGAAAGATGAAAATGGCTTTTGGAGTGGCATACAAAGTATCCTCAAGTTATAGGGCATCTAAGAGCCTGTCTTAACCTTTGTGAAAATATGTAGCTGTATGGAAAAACTCAAAAGGTAAAGGAGTCCCATTTGCCGATATACATGTATGGGAAACTATTAGAAGTTTAGAACTAAGACTCCAAAAGTGCAGCGGTTTTCCCTTGTATGGTACTCTTAATGTATTCCTAGACAAACATTTTTCTTATGGATGACAATCCATAAGGGCTACAAACACAATATAAGTGGACTGTATGGGATACGCTGATACGCACAGTGATGGTATGCGCATTATACTAATAACTGTGAAGCACATTCTCATCTTTATTTTAATAGCCCTTTTGCACAGAATATATGGGTCTAGTTGCACAAAACAATGGGTCTGAATGGGTTAGCTCATGACTGAAAATAAGTTTTTTCTTCTAAAATCTATGTTATGTAGCAACAATATATGGAGCATCCTTAGAAGCTGCTGCTTACTTCATTTGTTTTCGCAACTAAGTACCTCTTTATCTGAGATAAACACCCACGGTCCCAATTTTGTCAGTTGTTAAAAACCAACCTAATTAATCTTGATATTAGCGCCTGAAGTTTGAACTCCTTGTTTTCTTGCAAACTTCTCTTGCATACATTTTTTTGGGTGAAACTGTGAATCTATATTAGCACCGTACTATATGACAATAAACCCAGAAACTGCAACAATTCCACCAACATGCTACCAACAAATACTACTCATGCATTCACCTATATATCACCAAAGATGGCCTAAAGCACAAGAGTACTTTTCCAACACCTATGACAGCTAAACAGAGAACCATATAGTGTAGTTTTCTTCCTTACCTCACACTACAGATTCAAAGAAATTATATTTGCAGACTACATTTCCTTAGACAATCACATACCCTTATCACCAAGATTTACAGAATACCCCTAACCTCACAAATATGGTGACAAAAATGAGTACAGAGCAAGGCATCATCAGCCGAAATAATAACAACCAAAGGGAGCAACCATACCATCCACTAATTTTTTAGAGCTAACACATAAACATGTTCAAGAAAACTGGCAAAAAGATAGAGAAAGACCTCGATTCAGGTAAAGAGGGCCATATAAAATTACCTTTCACAGTTAAGCAACCCCATCTCACTGATAGCATATTTCTTCTCATTTTTATCATGATAAGACCACTATCACTGATAGCATATTTCTCCTCTACCTTGTCATCCTCTAACATTGGATCTTACACCTATCAAATTTAAACATAGGGTTTTATATCAAATAGGTTACCCAACTTTGTGTTTTTGTGCAGCTAAGTTACCCAACTTTTTTTTGGTTCAAATGGGTTACTGGACTATACGGGTTTGACATTTAGGTTACTCAAAATCATAAATGTGTTCATCGAGATTACCCCGATGACTGGTAACCGGGAGATGGAGTTATTACTTTGTCCACGTCAGCTTTATGTTCAAATAAATTACTCAACTTTGCGATTTTGTTCGTCTAAGTTACTGAATTTTTTTTTTTTTTTAAATTGGGTTACTAATATATAGTTATTTACAAGAAAAATCTACAAGCGTTGTGTTAACAAAACGAGTTGTGCGCCGGTCCGCCGCGTTGCGGCTAGGCGTTGGTACAAAAACGTTCTTATCAAATATTTTTATACACATTTATAAAGTATATAAAAACGTTTTTGTAGTAATGTATATAAAAACATGTATAAAAAGTATATAAAAACGTATATATAATGAATGAATACGTTTACATTTTTAATTATCTATGTGATTTTTAATTTATGATGTGGCGTTGAGATGTTTGGTGAGTGAGGGTGTTTTTATGTGACTGATAAGGGTAGCCTAAATTAACAAAGTTGCTTAGTTTAGTAATCGAAAGAGTAATCGAATTAAGTGTATTTCATTAAATATCTTGCCCCGGTCCGCCGCGTTGTGGTTGGGCGTTGGTTTTTTTGCGAACAATGTTGATGCAGTTTATGTTTTCGAAGATTGTGAGCTGATAAATTGAACACTATATTTAGCGAAATAAGTGGATTTCGTTAGAATTTACACGTTTTTATATACATTTTTATATACGTTATTATATACCTTTTTTATACGTTTTTATATAAGTTTTTTTATACGTTTTGTATATGTTATTATAGACATTCTTGTATACGTTTTTATATCTGTTTTTAAATATATTATTATATACTTTTTGTATACAGTTTTGTATACAAAACGTATTTAAAAACATATATTTATGATGTGGCGTTGAGGTGTTTGGTGAATGAGGGTGTTTTTTATGTGACTTATAAGGGTAGCCTAAATTAACAAAGTTCAGTAACTTATTTGTATAAAACTTTAGTAACTTAGGTGAACAAATTCGCAAAGTTCAGTAACTTAGGTGAACAAATTCGCAAAGTTCAGTAACTTATTTGTATAATTAAAAAATAAAAGTCAGCTGCCAGCGTGGCATGCCAACTGGTTATAACAAGTGCAAAATAGTTGGGTCACTATTTTGCCCGGTAAGGATAGTCCAGTAACCCATTTGCACAAAAAAAAGTTGGGTAACTTAGGTGCACAAAAATGCAAAGTTAAGTAACCTATTTGATATAAAACTCTTTAAACATATATCAGACATTAAACATTTCTTCCCATTTTCTTCAAGATAAGACGTCTATCAATAAAACAAATGTGAAACAACAACTACATATAAGATATAAAATATACCTCTTGATTATTGAATCGGAAACATTTTCCAAGAGTTGAGTAGATTTTCTTCTTCATTGTCCGATTTTCTAACTGTCAAATTTAAACATATATCAGACATCAATTGGCCATTTTTGCCCCAACCTCCATTTCAAAAGGCGATGAAGTGAAAGCTGTGGGAAACCCATTAAGTAGAATGCAGCTAAATATTAAATCAATTCTTTTTGTAGTTCACTTTGTTAGTTTTAACTAAATTTCAAATTCTTTTTGCAGTTCATCAGATTATTTGATAATAACCAGCATTTTGGATCATGCTTGATGATAATGAGTCTTTTTAAATTTGGAATGAAGATAATGTAAATAACTAAATTAAAGCAAAAACAACATTGGCTATAATTAGTTTAATGCTTTTTATCGAAATTTATCTTTTAGCTATAGTTAACGTTTCATGTAATTTGTCTATTTTAAGAAATTCAAATTAAAACCAATAGGTAGCAGGTTGACCCAACCCGCCAGACCCATTTTGACCGGAAATAAATTGGCCCAAACAAATTTCTACATGTTCCCGACCTAACCTAATCTTGATAACTGGTATTTGTCAGCTTACTTTTTCCAGGGGCTGAAACAAGATGCCTTCTACTTGTAGATCGGATTTATGATTATCAAAAGTAATTTCAACTTCAGTAATACTCCCATCACTAGTGAATTGAAACAATTCAACCCTATAAAGCCAATCATCAAATCTTCTTAGATTTGCAAGGTTCACAGTAGAAGTTGTTGTCTCCCCTCTTAATCTGTATTTGAGCTTTCCATATCCTTGTTCACGATTTACGGAAAAGTCACAGACAAGGTTCATAGTGTATATGATTGACGGGGACAAAAATTGAGTCTTCGCATGTGTTTTAAATCCCCTATTCTTTGTTAGATAAAAGCCTGCTGGAAATCTGCATGAAGAAGAAGAAGAAGCAAAGAAAGATGCATCAATTTATATATACTTATGAAACAATAGATACTATAAGTCTGAGTATGACAAGTCACATTGACTTCTTGTAAGAATAATATTCAGGGGTGGAATCTTGATTTGGAATCAAACAGTCTTTCATGGATATCATGTGACAGTGTTCTCCTTTCTCATTAAGCGAAAACCACTGCATAATTAGTAACCTGGAAATTAGTTCTGCTCAGATTATCTTTATAAATAGACATAGCCAATTGAATACCGTTTTGTATCCATTAAGGTGGACTCCTTTGGAGAGAATTTGTTTAAGTTCATCAAGGGATGTGTAGAACAGATATTGTAAGGCAAGCTCGACTATGTGTTGGTACTCTTCAAACACCGGAAGTTCCACCTATATAATGACATATCCAAGCAAGTGAGCCATACATTTGAGTACTATGTATTGGTACTCTTCAAACACTGCTTACCTTTTCTTCAGATGGTTAGAACTCAATGCCAACGACTCGTAGAATTTTAGAACGGTCTTCAAAGTCAAATTGAAGGTCGGCAGTAGTGTGTTGGGTTGTAAAGTGATACAATGGAACAATGAACCACCCGTCTTCTCTCATATGTGTAGAAGGGTTAATTATGAAAACTTTTGTCTCATCCTCCCCATCTATTTTGTACCTCAGGGGGTAATATGAATTGACTTCGAATTCAATATAATAACGGAAGACAAGGTTGGCAGTGTATGAGATATGAGGTGTCAAGTATTCACCTCTCACACGTGCTTTGAATCCATCCCAATAATAGTTGTAACATCGTCCCCCTGGAAATCTGCATAAAGAAGAATAAATGCATAACTCAGTCCCTGTTCGAAACAAAAGGGATAGGAATAAGATAAGTCACCATGAATTAACAATGTTAAAATCAGACGGATGTTGTAGCATGTAATATTCAATTTCATCGAGGTTCAAACAGGATTCGATGTAAATCCTTTCAATGTGTTCCCCCTTCTCATTTATAGACAGCCACTACAAGTCCAATTAAAAATAAAGTTCACAATTAATTATTGTTAGGGTTTACAAGATGAGAGAATCAGGGTCATGCCTTTTAGATTTGGTTCAAGGGAATTGGGTTGCCTTTGATAACAATGTTCCATTTTTTGTTTTGTGCCATGTTTCTAATAGTACATGAAATTGGATGATTCAATTATGACATTTGAGATGTCATTACCTATATATACTATAGAGCATTGCCTTTGACCAAATATTTGACCAAATTTTTTATATATTTTTTGTTGGGCTCCTTTTTAGCCCAAGGTTAGGCTCGTTGTATGAGTTAATAATAAATTTGCATATGCACAAAAACTGAGCTATCAGCATATGAAATAAGTATAAAAATACTATAGGCCCTTTTTACACTAAACCATCCACACACTAAAAATTTACATAATTAAATTCCGAAGGCAAAAATAATTTCCGGCAGCCACATAATTTTTCCGACGAACTCAATTTTCCGGCGACAATTGCAACTTTTTATGGCGAGAGAGTGGCGGTTACAGCAGCGGCAAGCGACCAAACGGGAATTTTGGGTAAAGGGTTAATTTGTGGGAGAGTGTGTGTGTTTATTAGTGAAGAAAGAGAGAGAGAGAGAGAGAGAGAGAGAGAGAGAGAGAGAGAGAGAGAGAGAGTGATGGTGTTTTAAAAAAATAGGAGAGACCATTTTTGGACAATCAAAACATGAGGGGGTGCGGGGTAATTTTGGGTAAAGGGGGTAAAGGGTTAATTTAGCGAAGCTTTTGAGATATTAGCCGCTGGACACATTTAACGTACCAAACGGACTCGAAAAATTATGAAATTTGCGCCATCGTTCTCAAAATAATTTTTCAAAAAAAATAACAAATATAAATACGCGTAACTTTGAAGTTAATTTTATTTGGTAAATTCAATTCGTTTCGTGCTTTCTAGGTTATGCCAACTTGTTAAAGGAATAACGCACACGTTTACTATGATCGAACTCAATTAGAAGCAGCTCACGCATACCAGAACAAACATGTTTTCAATATGTATTGACAATTTACTTTTGAAAAGAGTGTTTGTGACTTTAGGAGAATTAAATGGAATTTCCGAAACCATGGTTCTGCACTCTTAATCTTTAGCCAATCTTATATCTCATTGTTTTATGAAAATTGTTTCATGTTGTCTTACGAAAGAGAAAGCTATAGCAAATAATAATAATAATAATAATAATAATAATAATAATAATAATAATAATAATAATAATAATAATAATAATAATAATAATAATAATAATAATAATAATAATAATAATAATAATAATAAATAAAAATAAAATACTATGAGACAGTGAATACTGGTGATTTGGCTCAAAGTTGCTTAAAACATGTGCAAAGTTCACACATCGTAAAAAAAAATCGCAAAAAAAAGCCCCGCCGCAACGCGGCGGGTATTACATTCCTTGTTATAACTATATAACAATAAGGGGGCTCTTGGTAGTGATGTGTCGTGAATAGTATAGTATATTATCCAAGCAATTTCTCAACGAATAAGAAATTACCCGGGTCGTGTCCGTGCGAAGGTTAAATGGAAAATTGTTTATCGTAATTGATAAACCGTGTTTGTGAAAGGTGTAAAAGTGAAAATAGTGAAATGTAAATTCAATTAGTGATAAAGACAATTGAATTATGCACAAAGTACAATCTATATATGCACAATGATCTAAAAACTAGAAACGGAAATTCAAACGCTAAATTTAAAATGTAACGTACAAAATAAAACGCGACTTTTATTGAAAAATGATTCTAAAATTGTGAAACAATTTTCTAAAAATCTTAAACAATAGTGCGACTTGTCAGATATATTGGGTGAAGGTCCCCCCTTACTCCCTATTCTCTCTTAAAGCTTTATAAAGCTCTAAAGTTGGTTAAGATTTATTTATTATGAATTAAAAACTATTTTTGTATTTTTATTTAATAAAAGAAATTCAAACTAATTTTAAAATAAAAAATTTATTCTACAAATTTATTTTCTAAAAATCTTAGCAAACTAAAAATGAAATTTAAAAATAAAATCAGAAAATATTTTTGTCTTTTTATGATTTATTTTGAAATTAAAAAATGATTTATTATTCTAAAATCTATTTAAAATTCAAAAGAAATAGTAAACTAATTCAATTAATTCTGAAATTTTTATAGAAATTCTAAAATAATATTCTAAGTCTACTGTAGAAAAATCTTTTTGAAAAATAAGCCAGAAGTGCTTATTGGGCTGAAAAACAGCTTATTCAAGTGCTTATTAATAAGCACTTGATCAAAAATTATAAGAAATTGACTCAGAATGCTTCTAATTCTCAAAAAAGATCATAAGCATGCAAATTAGACCAAAGTGTATGTAATATACAACAGATAGAACAAGAAGCTCTCAATTAAGCACTTAATAGTGGCCAAATAAGCAAAACAGTGATCCAACAAGCTCAGAACTATGTAAACAGCTTATTCTTACTCAAATATACTTAAATGAAACTAAGAGACAAGAATTTCTAGCAAAAACTAATAAATGCATACTAAGGAAAAAATCAGCTTAAGTAGTCTTAGGTACCTAGTCTACAAGCTTAAAAAGCTGTTCTAATAAGCTATAACCTAAAAGTTTATGGAGGCAAAAGATAGTTCTTCAACCAGAGATTACACAAAACACAAAAGCCCTAATTCTATCAAGCAATTGAAGCACTAATTTTGACCAAGAAATAAGATTTGACAACTCAGTATATACTGAGTCAGTATAATCTGACTCAGTGTATGCTGATGTTCAACTGAGCAAATAGAGGACCAAATTAAAGTGAGCAAATGATTTCCTAATTCAAAATTTCTTTTTGATTATAATGCTCAAGCTACCAAGGAACACAAATCAAGAAGAATTACACATTTTTATACACTAATGAATCCTGTAGAACATCTGGAAATTTACTCAATTCAAACAGTTATGCATCTTTTGACTTTTTATTTTTATATGAAACTTTGACTAAAATGAACTTTAAAAGATCCAAACTAATTAGAAATGAAATCACAAGCTAGAATCAAATTAGATTATGCTAAATCAACTACTGATGCAACTAAAATTGAGCTTATGCAATCTGATGAATCCAACAGTTAAGCTATCTATGAGAATTTAAACTAATTTTGACTTTTTATGATAAAACTTGCTAATATTTTGCTACAACTGATCTAACTAGAACTACAGTAAACTATAAATGCAGAAGAATCAACCGAAGATCAACAAAATCACCTATCAATCAGCAGATCCAAACACTCTCACAACTAACAGATTTTACTACAAATCATTGATTTAAACTGACAAACACTGAAATAATGCTACAAACTGATGTACTAACTCTAAATGTAGCTAAAACAGCAAATGGATTTAACAATGACCAACAGAATCACAGAATCACAATGATGTTCAAATTATGCCTCAATACCACAGATCTATGAAAACCAGTGCAAACAAAGATCAAACCGGCACAATCCAACTCAAATACACTAAAACATGAACACATAACATCAATGGAACAGTACACAACCATATAACACTATTCTACACAATTATGCAATTAATATCAAAAATTAAACCCAGATTATGAAAACTTATGAACTGAAAAGGTAAATGAATTCCTTACAGAGCTGGATCTCAGCTCTCTGAGATCTTCCTAGCAAGCCTATCTCTTATGGATAGGCTACAAACATCTGAGAACAAACAGCTTAGAACAATGAGGCTGATGGTTGATTTTCGTTGGCCTTGTAGTGATTTGAACTTATGTACTGATTTTCCTAGACAACTACCCACCAAACAGCAATAAACCACAAGCCAATCTTAATATTTAACACTAACGAATCCTATGCACTCAAATGAAGATCTGTCCAACTCTAGTAGTCAAGCAAATTTGACTTTTTGATTTTTGGCTAAAGTTTGACTATTTTAAGATTTGATTGATCCTAATTCTATAATTCTGATACATTAAGCTATATTTGATCTAAATTAAGTTGCTTTAACTATTTTTGTACCTAGTGCTCAAACAAAATCCTACTGTATGACACTCTGATTATGATATGATATCTGACTATCAGTTTGATACCCGAGCCATTTCACTAGTCATGGGGTTCCATGTCCGTGTCATTGATGCACCAATGGCATATATGACGCTAGTGTGGTTGAGTGATGTTCCACACCATCCCTTATCTGTTACATGTTATGAGCTCAAATATATGTTTGGCCACTATGTTATCTGCAGGAGAGTATGGATGCATCCTATATATGTTATCTACAGTTAGTGGATGATATGTTATATAATATGATATGTTATGTCTCTGGGCTCGTGGTGGATTACTGTCCTATCTCTCACTTTATCTTTCGGGTCAACTGGATGCGGATACGCTTTAACAAACGTAGACCACTTAGGATAAACCCTGTCCATAAGATAATAGCCACGTTTGTAATAGCGCCCGCGTAAAACAAATGAACTATCTGGAGCCGCTCCATTTCGGGCAGTAAGATGCAACGGAGACTGATTTTTTCTAAAACAATAAAAAAATATAATTATTTTTTCTAAAAATTTATTTTATAGATTAGAATTTAAGAAAATTAATTTTGCATCCCTAGAGTTATTATTTCATAAACTTTACGTTTTAACCAAATCAATCCCGAATCCAAATCAACACCCACCAACCAAACGGGCCTTTAGTTCATAACCCGAGCACNCTTGCCTTAGTAACTTCTCAACTCCGAACCTTCACGGTTTCAATCCAAGACCTACCGCCTTTAGAAGTAGGATCCAAGGTCCGATCTCAATCCGAAGTCTCAAAGCACCTTGGCTCTAATGAATACCGGGCTTTAAAGGGTAGCTCCGAAACCACATACGTACAACTCAATACAACGTAATACAATACAATACAACTCAATACAATTGGCGTGTATCCTTGATGTGTACCCAATTTTTCAAGCAAAGATTCTCTTAAGAAGATAAAGAACTAAATTTCGTCAAAACCGAGACATCTTTAATTATTATACACAAGATATGGGGTGAAACAAGCTGATGGGAACAAAAAGCCACAAGTACCTTCGATGAGCTTTAAAGAAAACCACTACTCCACGTATGGCATCTAACTTCTAAATAAACACTATCATTTCTCGCTCTTCACCTTTTTAAAGTTCTCAAATAATGAGACTCGCGAATACTTAGCCGATAATCAAGCCACGCATATATAAAGTCAAATACGGAAACTTGCAAACTCTAATAAAAGAATTCGCATTTTCTAGCTTCTTATGTAAAAGACTAGTGGAAGCTTTTAAGCTGCACATGTATAAAGTAATGTACGGGAGCCGACAAAAGAGTAGCTCCTTGTGTACAAAACTAGCACAAGCTTATATGATCGTCATTGGTTAAGGGAACAAGCTAGGGCTCAACATGCACGATCAAGTCAAAATATTATTCCTACTCTCACCAGCAAGAAAGTTAACACGGTGTCAAAACACTTATTNAGAAACTGCCATGTGGCATTCCTTTGCTGTCACTCTTCTGACAAGGTGTCAGGGGTGTGGGAAAAGACTAATGAGCCCTTAATTGTGGTGAAAATAGCTTGGAACGGGGTAATTGAGGGTGAAGGTTAATTAGGGTTCTAGGGGATCTGGTAAATGGTGAATTGGGGGAAAATAAGGGCGGGTGTATATTTTTTATATTATTTTGTTTTGGCCGGGTTTGGGTTATGGGTTGCAGGCCGGTTTGTGGGCTTTGGTTTATTAAGGGATAATGGGTTGGGTTTATGTTGTTTTGTTTTGGGTTTGGGTTTATGGATATAATTTGGCAGCTTGGTTAAAACAAGTCACAAGGACCAAAATTAGTAATCTTGAAAATTCAGGGACCATTTGTGTCAAATCTGAAAAATATATCCAAGGGCTAATCTTGTAAATTTCTGATTCTTCAAGGACTAATATTGACACTTTGAGCTTCAAGTATGAAAAATGCTTCCTCGGCTCCGGCTTTTGATCCTTTTCCAATCCCGTGCTCGTTTTTGCCGGTTTTGACTCGGTTTTGTCCAATTTTTCATTATCCATCCCTGCACGTTCAAAAACACAAAACAACATATATTTGGCATATTTGGCTCGGTTTTTGGTCATTTAAGTCCGTTTTATTAGGTCAAAGGTATGTGTAAATACACACATACCAAAATCCCCCAGACTAAGGTATTGCCGTGTCCTCACGCAATGTAATCACATCACATTCTCGAGATAAATAATTTAGAAACTCTTTCTACTAACTTTGAAAAGTAGCAAGAATGTTCAAAAGAGATTCAAAATCATTTATTCCCTAAAATGCCCCGTTTACCCATTTTATTTCACATGTTAACTTTACACTACTATTTTTGTATTTTTCACTTTATTCTTGTGACGATATGTTAACTTTCATTATCTTGCGATAATTATAAGGTTCATAGATTAGAAATACAATTCATAGAAAAGTGACCAAAAGGATAAAATTCGTCATCCTTGATTTTTCACAAGTCCCCAAACTAAGCTTATGAATGAGATCACCATTTATTTGCAAGTTAGATGTCAAAACTACTCATCTTAGTTACTTGTGTAAAACCCCTTGTTGCCATATCTTAGTGTATCTAGAATTTTTTAAATTAAGTTGAGAAATGAATTGCTTCATATATTCTCGTTCCAATATGAATTAGTCCGATAAAGATACCAAGAATTCTAACGCTAAGTAGTTAGTCATCTTCTCTTAAGAAGGTTTGCTCGAAAAATGAGGTCCACATCAAGGATATTGGATACATACATACAAAGACTTTGGAATACATCGAAATAGACATAAGTTGGAGAGTATCTTCACGTGCACCTCATGCGCCCGATCTAGGATCATTCGCATGCACCTCACGCGCTACCAACTTTAGTCTTAACACTTAAGCTCATAATCCATAAATCTCAACATAACTCCTTATTCTTTCTTTTGATTTTTCACTTTTTTTTTCACTTTTTTGACTTTTCTTGATGCTTTTTACATTCATCATTTTTTTCTTTTTCTTGCCTTAGTAACTTCTCAACTCCGAACCTTCACGGTTTCAATCCAAGACCTACCGCCTTTAGAAGTAGGATCCAAGGTCCGATCTCAATCCGAAGTCTCAAAGCACCTTGGCTCTAATGAATACCGGGCTTTAAAGGGTAGCTCCGAAACCACATACGTACAACTCAATACAACGTAATACAATACAATACAACTCAATACAATTGGCGTGTATCCTTGATGTGTACCCAATTTTTCAAGCAAAGATTCTCTTAAGAAGATAAAGAACTAAATTTCGTAAAAACCGAGACATCTTTAATTATTATACACAAGATATGGGGTGAAACAAGCTGATGGGAACAAAAG
>LBNU01027783.1:2677-20860 GCA_014162995.1 Artemisia annua | reverse complement strand
AGAACACATGAGTAATAGTGAACAGTCCAGACCAACGGGTTTTTAGCTTGCCCGAGAAAATCTTCAATCGAGAATTAAAAAGAAGGACTCGGTCTCCTACATTAAAATCACGATTCTTAATCTTTTCATCATGTATACTCTTTGTTTTCTCTTTGTAGATTAAAGAATTCTCAAAAGCTTGATCACGCAATTCAACCAATTCATTCAATTGTATTTTACGATGATCACCCGCGGTCTTAAGGTCAAAATTAACATGTTTCAAAGCCCAATATGCTTTATGCTCTAACTCGATGGGTAAATGACAAGTCTTTCCGTAAACAAGCTTATATGGAGTACATCCGATTGGTGTTTTGTAAGCCGTACGGAAAGCCCATAATGCATCATCCAACTTGTCGGACCAAGAAGCACGATTTCCATCAACGGTTCTTTCTAAAATCCTCTTAAGACCACGATTGGACACCTCAACTTGACCACTCATTTTCGGATGATACGCGGTACTAAGACGATGAGTAACTCCATATTTTGACATGACTTTGGCGAATTGATCATTACAAAAATGAGTACCACGATCACTTATGATAGCACGAGGTGTACCAAATCGGGAAAACAAGTTTTTCAAGAACTTAACCACTCTCGGGCGTCATTGGTGGGGAGCGCCTTCGCTTCAACCCATTTAGACAAGTAATCGACTGCCACAAGTATGTACTTATTCCCTCTCGAAGACGGGAATGGTCCCATAAAATCGATACCCCAAACATCAAAGATTTCACAAACTTGAATAGCGTTTTGAGGCATCTCATCACGTTGTGAAATTTTTCCTTGACGCTGGCACGAGTCACAAGTTTTTACCAAATCTTGTGCATCTCGGTATATCGTTGGCCAATAGAAGCCGGAATCAAAGACTTTCTTTGCGGTAAAATTGGCACCATGATGTCCCCCCGTGGGACCATTGTGGCATGCCAAAAGAATTTCATTAGCTTCCGCGCCATGAACACACCGACGGATTACTTGGTCAGCACATGTTCTAAACAAGTAGGGGTCGTCCCAAAAATAATGTTTAACATCTTTGAAAAATTTCTTCTTTTGCTGGGACGACATCCCTTTTCTTATGAAGTTCCCCGCATGGTAATTCGCAAAATCGGCGAACCATGGGGTACTTGAATCATATGTGATACACTCCCAAGTGTCTCAAGAGGAAATGATTCATTTATATCCTTTTTCTCGAGAACACTTTGATGAGGATTTTCGAGTCTAGGCAAATGATCGGCGGCTAGGTTCTCCGCTCCTTTCTTGTCTCGAATTTCAACATTGAATTCTTGAAGGAGGAGAACCCATCGCATAAGTCTTGGTTTAGCATCTTGTTTGTTCATTAAATACTTTAAAGCCGAATGATCCGTATACACTATGCACTTCTTCAAAAGAAGGTAAGGTCGAAACTTTTCAAAGGCATATATGACGGCTAACATTTCTTTTTCGGTAGTCATGTAATGAGATTGAGCGTCATTCATTGTTTTACTTGCATAGTGTATCGGCTGAAAATATTTGTTTTTTCGTTGCCCCAAGACTGCCCCGATAGCATAATCGCTAGCATCGCACATGAGCTCAAAAGGCAAGTCCCAATCGGGGGCAACTAAGATAGGAGCTTCCGTTAACTTCTTCTTTAGAATATTAAATGCATCAATGCACTCATTTGAGAAGATAAACGGAGCATCCTTTTCAAGAAGATGGGTCAAAGGTCGGGCTATCTTTGAAAAATCTTGGATAAAACGTCGGTAAAAGCCGGCATGACCGAGGAAACTTCGAATTCCCTTGACGGTCGTGGGATGAGGTAGCTTTGCGATCACATCGACTTTAGCACTATCAACCTCAATCCCGGCCTTAGAGATCTTATGGCCAAGGAAAATACCCTCTTTAACCATAAAGTGACATTTCTCCCAATTTAGAACCAAATTAGTTTGTTCGCATCGTTGGAGCATTTGTTCTAAATGGGAGAGACAAGACGTAAAAGAATCACCATATACCGAAAAATCATCCATAAAGACTTCCATTGTTTTCTCAATCAAATCATGAAAAATGGCCATCATGCACCTTTGAAACGTTCCAGGAGCATTGCATAAGCCGAATGGCATTCGTCGGTAAGCAAACGTTCCATAAGGGCATGTAAAAGTCGTTTTCTCTTGATCCTGGGGATCAATCAGAATTTGAAAATAGCCGGAGAAACCATCAAGAAAACAATAGAACTCATTTCCCGCAAGACGTTCGAGCATTTGATCCATAAAAGGAATCGGGAAATGGTCTTTACGAGTCGCATCACTAAGTTTGCGGTAATCAATACACACTCTCCAACCGGTGACGAGACGTATGGGGATTAACTCATTATCATCAGTTTTCACAACGGTAATACCACCTTTCTTTGGAACACAATGGATCGGGCTAACCCATGGGCTATCAGAAATGGGGTAAATCATCCCAGCATCGAGTAATTTGATAACCTCTTTTTTAATGACTTCATGTATTTTTGGGTTAACCCGTCGTTGTTGTTGGACGGAAGGTTTGTAATTATCTTCAAGTAAAATCTTGTGAGTACAAAAACGAGGGTCTATGCCCTTGATGTCGGAAATTTACCAAGCGATGGCACTCTTATGCTTCTTAAGCACATCTAAAAGACGGATCTTCTCCTCATCTTGAAGGAATTTAGAAATGATAACGGGAAATTTGTCGGTTCCTTCTAAGAAAGCGTACTCAAGATGAGAAGGTAATTCTATAAGCTCGGGCTCGGGAGGTTTTTCATTTGTCGGTTCGGCTTCTTTGACTTCTTTAACTTCTTCAACACAAATGTTCTTCGGAGGGAGAGGAGAAAAAGGATCTTCATTTAAGAGTTGTTCAAGCAAAAGAATATCTCCCTCCGGATCGTAATAAGAATCATCAACATCCGGTGTGTCAATAGCAAGAAAAGCATTGACGTCTTCCAACAAGAAATCACTTCCCTCAAACGGAGTGAGGGAAGGGGAAGAGTCGGCAACAATAGGTTAAGAAGAAGGAGAATTATCATCGGGAAGAGAAGAGGAAGAATTATTAGTAGAAGAAGAATCAAGAGTGGGATTGCTACTTGAAACGTTATGAGAAAAACCAAGAAGCTCTTGAGAATACTCCTCCGAAACTTCATCAATAATATCGATTCGGTTAATGGACATGCAATCATCGGTAGAGGAGTATCTCGACGTTTGATCCAAGTTAAATGTGACGGCTTCATTATCATCTCGCAAAGTGATCTCCTCATCATAAACATCAATCAAAGCACGACCCATCCTTAGGAAACCTCTACCGAGAATGAGAGGAACCCTTGGATCGGGATCAAAATCGACAATCACAAAATCGGCAGGGAAACGAAATTTTCCAACATTAACAATGACATCTTCAGCTATTCCAATGGGATGAGACGTAGATCGATCGGCGAGCTCGAGGGTCATGCACGTGGGAGTAGGATCGGGAAGAGATAATTTCTTCCACATCGACTTAGGCATAAGGTTAATGCTAGCACCCAAATCGGCTAAGGCGAAGCACTGAACCATCCCCGGAAAATTACATGGAATCAAGAACTTGCCGGGATCTCCAAGCTTTTCGGGAAGCTTTTTAAGAAGAACCGCGGAACAATTTTCATTCAAAGGCGTTTTTGTCATTTCAAACAATTGTTCTTTGTTATTCAACAAATTTTTTATCATCGAAGCAAATTTTGGCATCAAAACAACGGCATCCGCGAGACTCATATCAAATCGAATATCTTGAAAGATTTTATAAATTTTTTCCTTTTGGTAGTTCATTGACTCACGGTGCTTTTGATCATTTAAACGCGAAGGATAAGGAAATTTAGTTTTAATTGGTTCATCTTGTTCAAAAGTAACTTTTTCCTTTCCTTNCAAATTTTGGCATCAAAACAACGGCATCCGCGAGACTCATATCAAATCGAATATCTTGAAAGATTTTATAAATTTTTTCCTTTTGGTAGTTCATTGACTCACGGTGCTTTTGATCATTTAAACGCGAAGGATAAGGAAATTTAGTTTTAATTGGTTCATCTTGTTCAAAAGTAACTTTTTCCTTTCCTTTGGACACATTTTCTTTTTCTTTAGGCATTTGGACAACCGGAGGTTGGATGTTTTCGGTACTTCCATTATTAATAGGAAGTTCCGTATCCTTTGTCACCTCGGGTTCACGGTCGACTACCTTGGAAGGGAGAGAAGAAGAGGTAATCGGAGCCGTAGGTCCATCATATGAAACACCACTTCGTGTCGTGATCGCTTTAGCATCGCCCCTCGGGTTAGCGATCGTGTTGCTTGGAAGAGATTTAGTACCCGAACCCGAGGGTCGATCATTTAAAGACTTCTTAATATCAAGGATCTCCTTAGCCAAAATTTCTTGAGTTTTCATTATTTGCTTAAGAATCCCATCCAAGGGCGACGGATTCGGAACAACATTTTGATTATGATTATTGAAATTTTGCCCTCGGTTATTTTGATGAAAACCTTGATTTTGAAAATTTCCATGATTTTGATTTCCATGATTAACATTCCCATGATTAGCATTATTTTGAAAATTCCCTTGATGCGGATTATTATGAAAATTCCCTTGATTCGGGCCTTGGTTATGATTCCTTTGGTTTTGAAAACCCCGATTTTGATTAAACCCTTGGTTTTGATTTTGAAAACCATGATTTGTCCGATTTTGATTTTGATTGACTTGATTATTTCAATGTGGCACAATTTAATTTTGCGGTTGGTTATTGAAACCGGGTGGTGGTCCAAGATAATTGTTTGAGCGGTAGCTAAGGAGATTCCGATCTCCTTGGGGTTGGTAACCGTTACCACCCATATTTGTAGCATACACACTCTCGTGAGCAAAGGCACCGGTTGCCGGACACTCATAATACGGATGTGGACCACCACATGTTTCACAACTTTGATTCACAACATTTACGGTTTGATGAGGTTTTTCTTTATCTTTGACAAGAAGACTAATTTGTTTTGTAAGAGTTGTAAGAACACTCATCACTTCGTCATTAGCTTTGCTATTAGTACTTGAAACTTGTGTTTTACATCTTGAAGTTCTAACTCTAGCCTTATTTTCAATTATCGTGAAAGCTTCTTGAATATTTCGAGTTAACAAGTTTCCACCCGCAGCAGAATTGAGTGAATCTTGATCAGCATGACACAACCCATTATAGAAAGTAGCAATCTGGTGCAAGGGTGAGAAACCATGATTAGGACATTTTTCCAACAACTCCTTAAATCTATCCCAAGCTTCACTGAACGATTCATCAAAAGCTTGTTGGAAACGGAAGATTTGAGTTCGAAGATTAGAAGTTTTAGAAGGAGGATAGAAATGATTCACAAACTTGGAAACTAAATCTCCCCAAGTGTGAATCGAGTTCGGTGGTTCCTTTTCCAGCCAAGTCCGGGCTGCCCCCTTGAGGGAAAAAGGAAACAATTTCAACTTAACAACATCATACGGAACTTGATTAATCTTTATTGTTTCAGCAATGTCGGTGAAGTTCCTTATGTGAATATAAGGATCTTCGTGCTCAAGACCGTGAAATGAGATACTCGTGATGAGATTGAGTAACCCGTGATTGATCTCAAATTGATTTGCTTGAATGTCGGGAATCACAATGGCCCTCCTCACACCATTGAATGGTGATTGGAGTTGTTCCTCCATTGGACGCAAATCATAAAACGGTTAAGGTCCTCTCGGAGGATCCTCATTTTGTTGTGCACCACCCACCGGCGGGTGTTGACCGTTATTATTCATTTCCTCAACGGTTAAGAAATGAACACGGTTCGTGTTTATATCGTCAAAATTATTCAAACTTGAAAAATCAACCCGATGATTATGTCGAATAATCCATTCGGGATCCGAAATAGGTGAAAGAAGATCGTTCGATGAAGAACGAGTGTTCATACACCAAAAAAAATCAACAATTAAAAAGAAAAACAAAATTAGAAAAGAAAATATTTTTGGTTTTTTATATAAAGAAAACTTTAAAATCACAATATTTTTGTATTTTTCTTTTGTTTTGTTATTTTTTTGTGATCGATTCGTTACCCGAAATCATTTCCTTCAAATCTACCCACAACAAAATTTTCGGTTGAAGAATTAAAGTAATCCGAAATCGAATAATTTCACAATCTCTTTTCTTTTGCGTTCGAACTTATTTGGTTTACAACCGCCCACCTTCAACGGAAGACCGAGGATGTTTATTATATTTTTGGTATTTTGTAAACACTTTAGGAAAAGTATTTAATATTTTTGATTTTTACTTTTTATATAAGAAAATATATTCAAGGAAGGTTTTTCAAAACAACGATTTTTTCAAAAACGAAAACCAAAATTAATTTCAACCTTCCCCGGCAGCGGCGCCAAAAACTTGATTTGTCGTGAATAGTATAGTATATTATCCAAGCAATTTCTCAACGAATAAGAAATTACCCGGGTCGTGTCCGTGCGAAGGTTAAATGGAAAATTGTTTATCGTAATTGATAAACCATGTTTGTGAAAGGTGTAAAAGTGAAAATAGTGAAATGTAAATTCAATTAGTGATAAAGACAATTGAATTATGCACAAAGTACAATCTATATGTGCACAATGATCTAAAAACTAAAAACGGAAATTCAAACGCTAAATTTAAAATGTAACGTACAAAATAAAACGCGACTTTTATTGAAAAATGATCTTAAGATTGTGAAACAATTTTCTAAAAATCTTAAACAACTAAAAAGAATTTTAAGAAAAAGAAAAAAAAAATTGCTTTTTATTTATTTATTAAGAATTAAAAACTATTTTTGTATTTTTATTTAATAAAAGAAATTCAAACTAATTTTAAAATAAAAAATTTATTCTACAAATTTATTTTCTAAAAATCTTAGCAAACTAAAAATGAAATTTAAAAATAAAATCAAAAAATATTTTTGTCTTTTTATGATTTATTTTTAAATTAAAAAATGATTTATTATTCTAAAATCTATTTAAAATTCAAAAGAAATACTAAACTAATTCAATTAATTCTGAAATTTTTATGAAAATTCTAAAATAATATTCTAAGTCTACTGTAGAAAAATCTTTATGAAAAATAAGCCAGAAGTGCTTATTGGGCTGAAAAACAGCTTATTCAAGTGCTTATTAATAAGCACTTGATCAAAAATTATAAGAAATTGACTCAGAATGCTTCTAATTCTCAAACAAGATCATAAGCATGCAAATTAGACCAAAGTGTATGTAATATACAGCAGATAGAACAAGAAGCTCTCAATTAAGCACTTAATAGTGGCCAAATAAGCAAAACAGTGATCCAACAAGCTCAGAACTATGTAAACAGCTTATTCTTACTCAAATATACTTAAATGAAACTAAGAGACAAGAATTTCTAGCAAAAACTAATAAATGCATACTAAGGAAAAAATCAACTTAAGTAGTCTTAGGTACCTAGTCTACAAGCTTAAAAAGCTGTTCTAATAAGCTATAACCTAAAAGTTTATGGGGGCAAAAGATAGTTCACCAACCAGAGATTACACAAAACACAAAAGCCCTAATTCTATCAAGCAATTGAAGCACTAATTTTGACCAAGAAATAAGATTTGACAACTCAGTATACCGAGTCAGTATACACTGACTCAGTGTATGCTGATGTTCAACTAAGCAAATAGAGGACCAAATTAAAGGGAGCAAATGATTTCCTAATTCAAAATTTCTTTTTGATTATAATGCACAAGCTACCAAGGAACACAAATCAAGAAGAATTACACATTTTCATACACTAATGAATCCTGTAGAACATCTGGAAATTTACTCAATTCAAACAGTTATGCATCTTTTGACTTTTTATTTTTATATGAAACTTTGACTAAAATGAACTTTAAAAGATCCAAACTAATTGGAAATGAAATCACAAGCTAGAATCAAATTAGATTATGCTAAATCAACTACTGATGCAACTAAAATTGAGCTTATGCAATCTGATGAATCCAACAGTTAAGCTATCTATGAGAATTTAAACTAACTTTGACTTTTTATGATAAAACTTGCTAATATTTTGCTACAACTGATCTAATTAGAACTAGAGTAAACTATAAATGCAGAAGAATCAACAGAAGATCAACAAAATCACCTATCAATCAGCAGATCCAAACACTCTCACAACTAACAGATTTTACTACAAATCATTGATTTAAACTGACAAACACTGAACTAATGCTACAAACTGATGTACTAACTCTAAATGTAGCTAAAACAGCAACTGGATTTAACAATGACCAACAGAATCACAGAATCACAATGATGTTCAAATTATGCCTCAATACCATAGATTTATGAAAACCAGTGCAAACAAAGATCAAACAGGCACAATCCAACTCAAATACACTAAAACATGAACACATAACATCAGTACACAACCATATAACACTATTCTACACAATTATGCAATTAATATCAAAAATTAAACTCAGATTATGAAAACTTATGAACTGAAAAGGTAAATGAATTCCTTACAGAGCTGGATCTCAGCTCTCTGAGATCTTCCTAGCAAACCTATCTCTTATGGATAGGCTACAAACAGCTGAATCACCTTTGACTTCCTTGGGTGAATTGAACTTTTGATCTTATTTACCTAAAACATACACTCACAGTAGCTAGAAAGCTAATGTGAGCTTATGAATCTATCAAATAGCTTGTTTGCAAGCTGAAATTGATTTTGACAAAACATTTTTTTATTTTTTTATTTTTTTATATTTTGTATATTTGAACAAATTAGATGTAAACACTTTGAAAAGATGAGATTAAGCTATTGAAAAGCTAAGCAACTGAGACAATAAGCTAGGAGCTTATGAATTGAAAAAGCTAGTTATGAAACTGAAAATTAACTTCTATTTAAACTCAATTTGTTTACAAATTACCATGAAAGAAAATGAGAGTAAATTTCGACAGCATTTTGTTACACTAAAAATCTACATACAGAATGAGAGAAATACAAGATTATTTATAGCGAATGAGAGAGAGCTTGGGGTGCCTTGGATTCCACCTTGAGAAACTGCTAGAACGCCATGTTGGCAATCCACATGAACGTGTGTGTTTCTTTGTCAGTCCTTAGATCATAATCCATTCATCACAGCCCTTGATTTGACTCCAATGACGTGTAAGACCCAATCACAGCTTGCCATCTGTCCAATGTGTGTTTCTTTTGAGCTCTGACAACTCTGACATACTCTGTCCTTCTAGAAGCCCTTCTGAATTGACCCGATTACCCTTAATTGTGGTTAATTGGGACGGGGTTGGGGTAATTGGAGGGTAAATGTAATTAGGGTTCTTACTATCTGGGTAAATTATGGAATTGGGGGGCGGGAGTGGTGATAGGGTTTTTTTTATTATAATTTGAATTAAACCGGGTTGTGGGTCTCAGGTTATGTGGGAAGGCCGTGTATTTTATTTAGAGAATGGGCCTTTAGGTTTTCTAAAAGGTTTATTGGTTTTGTGGATTAATGGGTTTAAGGTTTATTGATTTGGCAGCTTTGTTATAAAAATCACAAGGACCATTTTTGCATATTCTGAAAATCAAGGGACCTCTTGTGTAAATTTATCCAGGGACTATTCTTGACTTTTTGTGATACTTCAAGGACTAATATTTACACGTTGAGCTTCAAATATAAAAAAAATGCTTCCTCGGCTCCGGCTTTTGATCCTTTTCCAATCCCGTGCTCGTTTTTGCCGGTTTTGACTCAGTTTTGTCCAATTTTGCATTATCCATCCCTGCACATTCAAAAACACAAAAAACATATATTTGGCATATTTTGCTCGGTTTTTGGTCATTTAAGTCCGTTTTATTAGGTCAAAGGTATGTGTAAATACACACATACCAGTAGCCGTGCACAAAAAAAATACTTGTGTATAAATAATTAAAGATGTCTCGGTTTTGACGAAATTTAGTTTTTTATCTTCTTAAGAGAATCTTTTCTTGAAAAAATTGGGTACACATCAAGGATACACACTAATCGTATTGAGTTGTATTGTATTATGTTATATTGAGTTGTACGTATGTGGTTTCGGAGCTACCCTTTAAAGCCCGGTATTCATTAGAGCTAAGGTGCTTTAAGACTTCGGATTGAGATCGGACCTTGGATCCTACTTCTAAAGGCGGTAGGTCTTGGATTGAAACCGTGAAGGTTCGGAGTTGAGAAGTTACTAAGGCAAGAAAAAGAGAGAAAAAAAAAGTGAGAAAAGTTAAAAAAAATGAAAAAAAGTGAAAAATCAAAAGAAAGAATAAGGATTTATGTTGAGATTTATGGATTATGAGCTTAAGTGTTAAGACTAAAGTTGGTAGCGCCTGAGGTGCATGCGAATGATCCTAGATCGGGCGCATGAGGTGCACGTGAAAGTACTCTCCAACTTATGTCTATTTTGATGTATTCCATAGTCTTTGTATGTATGTATCCAATATCCTTGATGTGGACCTCATTTTCAAAGCAAATTTTCTTAAGAGAAGATCGATAACTACTTAGCGTTAGAATTCTTGGTATCTTTATCGGATTAAATCGTATCGAAAACGAGAAAATATGAAGCAATTCATTTATCTCACAAAAATAAAATAATTAGATACACTAAGATATGGGAACAAGAGGTTTTACACAAGTAACTACGATGAGTAGTATTGGCATCTAACTTGTAGGTAAACGGTGATCTCGTTCATAAGCTTAGTTTGGGGACTTGTGAAAAATCAAGGATGACGAATTTTATCCTTATGGTCACTATTCTTTGAATCGTGTTTCTACTCAGTGAACCTAAACGTTATTGCAAAATAATGAAAGTTAACATACCGTCATCCGAATAAAGTGAAAAATACAAAAATATAAGTGTAGAGTTAGTATAAGTAATAAAATGGGTAAACGGGGCGTTTTCGGGAATAAATGATTTTGAAATCTATTTTGAACGTTCTTGCTACTTTTCAAAGTTAGTAGAAAGAGTTTCTAAATTATTTATCTCGAGAATGTGATGTGATTACATTGCGTGAGGACACGACAATACCTTAGTCTGGGGGATTTTGGTATGTGTGTATTTACACATACCTTTATACCTAATTTACGGACCAAAATGACCAAAAACCCGACCATAAATGCCATATTTGCTGTGTTTTTGTGTTTGTGATGTGCAGGTAAGGATATTGTAGAAAATGGACAAAATCAAGCAAAAACGACAACACGGGCACGGAAATGGAAAAGAGTTCAAAAGCCAGAGCCGGGAAAGCAATTTTCAGAGATTCGTCAAAGATATGCTATATTGGTCAAAGTCAACTTTGGAAAATCATCATTTGACAAATTCAGTCCTTGGATTAAACTTACAGAAGAGGTCCCTTGAGTTTGCTATTTGGCAAAAATTACCCCTAAACCTTAAATCATATTTAACCTTAATCCTAAACCCATTAGATAATAAACCCAAAACCAAAACACATAATAAACCAAAAGCCCAATCCCACTATCCTAATATAAACCCACGGCCCAACCCCTTTTATTTCCAAAACCCGGTACCCATTATCCATACCCGGTCAAACCTCACTATACACGGTCAAATAAATATAAAAACAACCCCACGCGCCATATTCTCCCCCAATTCCACTTTTAACCCAGTAAACCATGAACCCTAATAACCTTTACCTCCAATTACCCCACCATAACTTGTTTTAACAGCAATTAAGGGTACGAAAGTCATTTCCCAATTCCCCTGACACTCTGACACAAAGAATGACACATGGCAGTACATAATTAGCCAAGACACATCACCTCAAGCCCTGATTGGATGAGATTGGCAAAGGGGATCTAATTGAGGATATTCTGAGAAGATACCAAGTCTAGAACTTTCAGCTGATGGATCCCAAGCTCCTGAGCTCGAGCTATATATACTCCTTCACAGTCACATTTTAGAGTTGTTAGTCATTAGGTTAGGAGTAGGATAGCTTTAGGAGTAGTTTAGTAAAATTTGAGCTCAGTATTGTATTTTTAGCTTTAAAGTTTTGTCATCTGTAAGAGTTTTAAAAGTTGAGTGTTTCATTTAAATTCCTTGCAATTCAATTTTCAAGCATTTTACTGTTTTCAAATTTGTTTTCAAGCTAGTTTACATAATTCCATCAGCTCATATCACAATATTACAGTAGTTCAGTGGTTTGTTTCGACTTTTAATAGTAAAGAGGTGTTAAGTCAATGAAAAGTCAATCAAGGTTCAAGGATGATTCAGAAGGGGAAATAGTAGATTCAGTAGTGTTAGTTGATGTTCAGAAGTGATTTAAGCCTATCANTAACAGCAATTAAGGGTACGAAAGTCATTTCCCAATTCCCCTGACACTCTGACACAAAGAATGACACATGGCAGTACATAATTAGCCAAGACACATCACCTCAAGCCCTGATTGGATGAGATTGGCAAAGGGGCTCTAATTGAGGATATTCTGAGAAGATACCAAGTCTAGAACTTTTAGCTGATGGATCCCAAGCTCCTGAGCTCGAGCTATATATACTCCTTCACAGTCACATTTTAGAGCTGTTAGTCATTAGGTTAGGAGTAGGATAGCTTTAGGAGTAGTTTAGTAAAATTTGAGCTCAGTATTGTATTTTTAGCTTTAATGTTTTGTAATCCGCAAGAGTTTTTAATAAAAGTTGAGTGTTTCATTTAAATTCCTTGCAATTCAATTTTCAAGCATTTTACTGTTTTCAATTTTGTTTTCAAGCTAGTTTACATAATTCCATCAGCTCATATCACAATATTACAGTAGTTCAGTGGTTTGTTTCAGCTTTTAATAGTAAAGAGGTGTTAAGTCAATGAAAAGTCAATCAAGGTTCAAGGATGATTCAGAAGGGGAAATAGTAGATTCAGTAGTGTTAGTTGATGTTCAGAAGTGATTTAAGCCTATCAAAGATAGGCTAACTTTGGAGTATACCACTACTTGTAGGGCCATTTGGTGTATTTCTATTTTCTGCAAATTTCTGTTTAGAACTGTTAGATTACATTAGTTAACTGTTAATCTGTTGTGATAATTGGTTTTATATGATAATTGATCTAGACTGAGCCTGTTTGATTCCAATTTTTGCTTGTTCATTGGATTTGAGTAGTTAACTGTGAAGAATTCATTGAAATATAAATCTGAGATTTTTGTGTTTTGCTACTGCAAGTTAGTGTTGATTTAATCTCTATTAGCCTTTAGTGATTGAGTGTGATCATGTTTGTGGATTAATACAACCTAGATACCATAGATGTAGTTATAATCAGTTAATACAAAGGTGTTTGGCACAAGGATTTTCACTGTGTTAACTTGTGTATCAGTATAGTTTGCTTGCTTAAACATAACACTTAGGGTATTATTAGAGACAAACAAGCATAAAATCAGTTAGTAACTTGTGAAAAAAGACAAAGTTGCTTTTAGATTCTTACAACAGTTAACTGTGGTAAAATTTGCATTGCTTGATCTTTCTAAGTATTGCATAAGTAGTCTAGATAGTGGAATTTAGTGTCCTTTAGGTTTGAAACATCATAATAGTTCACTTAGGGTAGATTTAAATCCAGTAAAGTCAATTGAGTAGGGAAATATAAAAGTCAGCACATGCTTTGTTACTGCAGTCATTTAGTTAGTTTGTGTGCTGAACTTTGGCAAAATTAGTGTTCAATTGGCCACTTTGTGATAGGGCTTTTTATGATTTTGTGTTCTCTGATTGGTCATCTTCACTTTTGCTTCTTTGAGTTTTTAGATTAGAGCTTATTTGAATGCTTATTTTCAGTCTGCAACTTAGGTCTTTTTAGCATAGTGACTGATTTTTAGAGATAAGTGCATTTGGTAGATTTGGATTATAAACCTGTTTTCATTGCTTGTTTTGAGTTCCATTTAGTGAGTTTATGCTTCTACCATAGTCTTGTACCTTTTGGGTTCCTTTATTGCTTATTTGTAGCTTATTAGTGCTTATTTTTCATACTTTTGGCTATTTGTACTTGTTTCTGAGTGAATCATGATCTGATTTAAGTTCTTTGAGTTTATTGGAGTAGTAGAACCTTTCAGAATCAATTTTACACAATTTTGTCTCAAGTGCTTATAAATAAGCACTTAAATAAGCTGTTCATAAGCCCAGTAAGCATTTCTATGCTTATTTTTCAAAAGTTTTTTCTACAGTAGCCTTAGAATATTATTTTAGAATTTCTATAAAAATTTCAGAATTAATTGACTTGTTTTACTATTTCTTTTTATTTTTAAATAGTTTCTAGAATATTAAATCATTTTTAAATACAAAATAAACCACAAAAAGACAAAAATATTTTCTGATTTTATTTTTAATTTTCATTTTCAGTTTATTAAGATTTTTAGAAAATAATTTTGTAGAATAAATTTTTCATTTTATAATTAGTTTGAATTTCTTTTATTAAATAAAAATACAAAAATAGTTTTTAATTCATATTAAATAAATAAAAGGACAAAATAATATTTTTCTTTTTCTCAAAATTCTTTTTAGTTGTTTAAAGTTTTTAGAAAATTGTTTTACATTTTTAGGATCATTTTTCAATAAAAGTTACATTTTATTTTGAACGTTACGTTTTAAATACGCGTTTAAATTCCCGTTTTTAGTTTTTAGATACTTGTGTATATATAGCTTGTACTTTTTGCATTATTAATCATTTCTTATCACTATTTTAATTTCAATTTCACTATTTTCACTTTTTCACTTTTCACAAACACGGTTTCTCAAATCACGATTAACGAGATTCCATTTAACCTTCGTACGGACATGACCCGGGTATTTCTTATTTGTTGAAAAATTACCTTGGAATACTATACTATATAAAACGAACACATCACACCCTAACTTTTCAAATCGTCGCCTGGCGTCCAAAAGTGTGGTTTTAGTGGCCGAATGCGTCCCTTGACCAGAAATTGTGAGGTCAACGCACGTTTTATGTTCTAGTTTCAGGGGCATAATAGTCCAATCACTATTTAATTATATCTAACCCAAGCTAAACCCGACAGTCAAGTTGAGGGACCAAATGTGAACACTTAACTTAATAATTGGCGGCAGTTTAAGTATCACAACGGTAACGTAGACAAATTGAGGGACCAACCGTGTATTCTCTGACACGCTATACTTCACGTCTACATGCGTGTATACTTCCAACAAATAATGGGGAATCGAAGAGATCAAAAAACGCTTCTAAAATTTAATGCAGACTCTTCGTTTTCCCCATTATTTGTGTATATATTGTTTAGTTCTGCATGTTGCCGCATACCAACTTATAACGTCAACATCAAAACACATCAACCACAATACCACATTCACTTGAAATCATGTTGTCCGGAAACAAACGAGCAAGAGATGCGGATGCTATCCAAGACGAGGTATTGACCAAAAGACCAACTACTGAAGCAGCAGAAAGCCCTGTGTCTAAGAAACAAAAGTCGGCCAATGTTGAAGGTGATGAGAGCTGGTACTATGAACTAGAAGCTGCATTGGAACAGGAGGAAGATCCAAAGGACAAGGAAGAAGCAAAGGAGAAAAAAGAAGCAAAGGAGAAGGAGAAGGAGAAAGGAAAGGAGCTGGCAGAAGGAAGCCATGCTGTTGTGAAAGAAGAAACGCTTTCTGCAGCGGCAAAGGCGCATTGGAAAGAGAAGGCTAGACTTAGGAAATTAAAAAAAAAAATGTATACACAAAATACAGGTTGAACCTGAAGAGGATGATGAATCCTTGGAAACTTACGATTATGATAATTTACATTTGGCATACGCCTCGGATTAATCTCATTTGGCATACGCCTCGGATTAATCTCATTTTGTAATGCAACATATTATAAATGATAATTTTAATCTTGATTTTGCCGAGTTTTTGCTTTCAATTGCATGTTTGCATCTGCATTTGCAGTTTAGCGGGTGTTTGGATTTAAGCAGTTTGACTTTCACAAGTCAACATACACCCAATAATAGAATGACTGTTTGGATTTGTATCACACTTTGTTTGGCCAGTTGACTACTATAAGTCAAAGTATCCAAATGCTAAATGCTAAAAACTCAATGTCTTAACTCATTTTCATGTTGTTTAAAATGTGCCGGTATACGCACCACAATCGATTGATTTCATGTTGACAACCATTACAAACTTCACTACCATCTTAGTTAGTTAGATTGAATGTTATGTGTGCTGAGATGTTCAAACTTTATGTTTTTATTGAATTTAATTGAATGTAGGGTTAGATATTAACCATACCCTAGTTGCAAATGTGGTTGGACTATTTTGCCCTTGGAAAATGTACCAAAACTGAGCGTTGACCTCACAATTTCTGGTCAAGAGACGCATTCGGCCACTAAAACCACACTTTTGGACGCCAGGCGATGATTTTGAAAAGTTAGGGTGCCTGGTGATGTTTCGTGGAAAGTTTAGGGACCAACGGTGTATTTTACCCTAATAATTAACATATTTATACAATATATGCACTTTTTGCTATTTATTACAACTTTCATACCAATTTTATTATCCATCTTTCTTTTTTAGTGTGTCTTAAAATAATTGTCCGCTACTAAAAATATATTGATTTGTTTAAGTCTACCATATTACCCTTTAGTCAAAATTGATATTTACAAAATTAAAAGAAAACATTAATTTTATCAAAGGGTAAAATTGTCTTTATTTTATTTTTTTTTTTATTATTTTGCTTTCGTAAAAACCAAAGCAGTAATTAATGCATTGTTCTTCAACTGTGCGTTTTTTTTATGTGGACAATAATTTTGAGACGGAAGTACCATGTCATAAATGAGAAAATTTTGATATAAAATATACGTGAAATATAACGGATATCAATAGGATAGTTTAAAAATATAAATAGTCATGATATACATGATTTTAACTAAACAACAAATGATATTTCTACCAAAGACGGTGACTCTTCGTCTGCAAGATCCCTTAGGTGACTCCGTGACTACACACTCTCCATCATGATTTCGAGACAGGTATTTTCGTTTGTTGCCAAAAGTGCTATGAAATTCGCGACGGACGCGCATATCACTATAGCAACAGCCAACAGGGTAGATCTATAAAATTGTTTTCGTTTTTTAATTTCATGTAGAGTAAATGAGTAATAGGGTGTAAAACCTGTAATTATTAACTAAAAAAAACTAAAACTTACAATTTTGGTATTGTTGATACAAAAGTTGGGCATTCCTTGTTTGGGTTCCTGTTCTCGTACCAATTAGATCTTAATGCTCTTGAGACCTGCGCACTAAGAAAGCAACAGACACCGTTAGGCTTATCGAGGGATTGTTTCCCCCGATTATCCTACGGCGTGAGAGTCAGTAATCGATTTAGGGTTGTGAAGATTTTTAGGGTTATATGTCGTACCTTAGGCGAGAGCTATGATGCCCTATATATATACACGTAACCGATAAGGTTTCGTGCTCCTCACTCTTCGGCGTGTTCGCCGATATCGGACATTTGGTATATATCTCTTTAATAAGAGATATCACATATCCAATCCATAAATAACTTCGGGCTTGGGCCCTGTGAGCCCAAACCATCTAATTGGTAGTCCAATTATTATTATGGTGGCCCACTCGTGGTGGGCTTAGACGTTAGTAATGTTCACTAATCGGGTTCGTAACCCGAGTATGGACTATACGTCATCATGTCCCCCCAGTCTAGTGTGCGCACGGTGAAACCTTCGAGGGCTAGACTAATAATAGAAGCGGCAAGCGTGATGGGAAAGGATCACATTTTTTCCCGCCAAAAATGGGATACTATGTATCTAGTCCAAAAATGCTCCACGTATCTCTTGAAATTGTGAAAGTGCACGTACCTGTTTGTATTCCAGCCACACGATGGAGATAGTGGAATCCACGTGTCAGCCATCCAAGGCTAGGGGAAACCCTATATAAAAGGTTTTGTTTTTACTGTGTCTCCCACAGTGAAAAAACGCCATTTTCTCCATTCTTAAGAATTATCAATCAAGAAAAACAGAAACTGCGAACGTAACTTTATGTGCGTTTGCTAGTAAAAATGGTGCGCCAATTAGAAGAATTCCGGTCCGAGATGGATGAGGATGAACTTCGTCGGTTCACCTCTGATTATTTCATTCCTCTGGATGTGCATCCGGTTGTACCGGAGCCCAATGCATGTATAGCGGACTTCC